>JAGDQP010023885.1:0-28606 GCA_022664845.1 Lepisma saccharinum | reverse complement strand
CGCCTGAAGGATACTATTCTTAATGAGGAACCGTGTTCCGAAATCGTGAGACTGTGTTCCCCCGTAGTAGAAAGTGTACTTGTCCTGTGGGATGCTATCTTGACTCTCCCACCGAACTTCTTGTATCGCTAATATGTCTAGCTCGTACTTCTCGGTCTCGCGTACCGCCACCTGAAGAGCGCCCGTTTGGTATAATGTTCGTACGTTCCACGTTCCTATTCTAAGGTCTTTCTTAATCCTGTTCATAGAGCCCCCTGAAGCAGTCCCAGCCCGGAGATCCGAATGAGGGACTAGTTTACCTCCGGAATATTTTACCCCAGGAGAATCCATGAACCATCTGTTACTATTTCACCCCAGGAGAATCCATGAACCATCTGTTACTATTTCTTGACATGTTTTAGCGGTGTAGAGTTGTCAGCTCTACGACCTCGCAGTAAAGGTAGACATTCAAGATGTCGCCCTCTGTCCATCTCTGAGCCTTGCCGATGTCATTCATCTTCAGCCTCAGAGTGGTAATGGTGATGCTGCTTCCCCTCACCATGATATTTTTGTTCGGGGTTATCTTCCCCTAGCCTTTGTAGATCCCTCTACTAACTACAAGGCAGCAGTACTGGTTTTGGTCCGCCCCGGAATATTTCCGGTACCCACCATATCTGGTCGGCATTCCCCTATCCGCCACCTTGGGAGGCGCCTGGTGGAAGACCAGTAACTCCAACCCGGCTTTCATGTTTATGGAATTGAAAATATTGAATATAGATGTCAGCACTAACAAAAGTGGCATTTTATTATTGAATATTTTTAGGAGCAATTAATCTTGTCGCTTCTGATAAAAAGTGTTTGTATTTTATTAGTACAACCACATTCAGCCCGCGAATTCCTCAACTATAATTCCGTAATGTGCAATGGAAGTTTGTGAACAGAAAGGTTTGCAGTATAAATATATTGGTAATATTGTTTCTGCAAATTTGCTTATTCTCGTATTTGTTTATTAGGTATCTACAATTACGTTGTTAAGTTATAGCTACATCAACGCGGGGATTAGACGAGTTTTGGCTCATTGGTCATCCAAGTGATGAAATCATGGGTGCTAGGCTACCTGCTCGAGGCCAAGTGCTTCGTAAATACTTTTATCATCATAGAATAGAAAAGGTAACCAAAATGACATTAGGTAGAATAGAAAAGGCTGCAAAAATGACATTGGTACGTATCATGACTTTCTGGGAAGCCGCACGTATTCCCACTTCCTCGATGGCTTATTCGAAGAAAAAGCTCCTGGCTCTCTTTGATGAGTACGATGGCCTACTGAAGCACAGGACACGGGTTTCCAATACAGATACGGTAAAAGAGGCTATGTTTCCAGACTCATTGCAGAACATATTCGACATTGCCCACAAAGACGCTCTATCATTGATTAAAATTAAAGAAGACAAAGATTTTCTTCTCAGTCAAAGAGAAGATAGAGATTCTTCATCCATGGCAGGGGTCGACAATCTCCTTTCAAAGAAACAGTCTACGAAGAGGTTCAGAGAGGCAGCTGAGAAACAAAGACGCGAGAAATGTCAGAGGGAAAGCGAGAAGATTAGCAGTGGTCTGGATTCTACACAGGTTGGTCTTTCTTCTTCGTCGTCGGATATGGAAGACACTGATGATCCTCAATATCTGGTTCCGAATCAGGCAAAAAGGAGAAAAAAGCTTGAAAATTCTCCTCATTCACTTTTGACCCCAGATATAACGTCAGTATTAGACCGCTTTAATATGATATATCCGATCGCAAAGCAATGGCAAGTATTGGAGCTGTAGCTAAATCGACATGTTTAAACATTAAAGGAAAGACTCTCAACAAGTTCCATTCGACGACATCGCATAAAAAACAGGGAAGAAATAGGAAAGAATGCCTTGTCTCCCATCTTGGTGGTGCCATACCCCCAGATGTTCCACTTCTACTTCACTGGGATACAAAGATGCTACCACACATTGACGTTCAACATTGTAGTAACGTTCATAGGGTTGCTTTGGTAATTACTGGAAACAACATAGAAGTCCTCATTGGTGTGCCGCAGATTCCTAACAGCACCGGTATAGTTCAAGTCGAGGCTTGTTGTTCGGCAATTCGAGAATATGGCTTAGAAAATCAGCTTAAGGGACTTGTTTTCGACACAACAGCATCAAATACTAGCCTTTTGCAAGGGGCTTGTATCAAAATTCAGCAGATGTTGGGTAAAGAGCTCCTGTGGATGGCAACCGGCATCATGTTTTGGAAGTCATTTTGTCTGAATTCTTCAAGTACGAATATGGTCCTTCGACGTGACCAAACATCTAGCTGTTTTCTCGGTTCAAGGAGCAATGGCATTATCTTGACCACGATCACTTGAGCTCTGCACTCGATGATCCTAATCTGAGGGAAAGGTTATCGGTATCAGGGGACCTGGCAGACCTGAAATTCCGAGCACTGTGTTTCCTAAAGAATGCAATTTAATTTTCGGCCCACCCACGTGCGATTACAAAGAATTGCTGATTCTTTCGTATGCTTTCTTGGGTGAACAGCCTGAAGCAGGAGTTCGCATTAAAGCCCCTGGCGCTTTTCACCATGCCAGCTGGATGGCAAAAGCTATTTATATGATAAAGATATTCCTCTTTCGAAAGCAGTTGAAACTAACGGCGAATGAACTTAAGGCAGTTACAAACGTCAGTCTCTTCGTCAGTATTCTCTACTGTTTATACTGGCATGAAGCACCAATCGCTGCTTACGCCCCGAAAAATGATTTTGACTTCATGAAGGACCTTGAAGCTGGTCTGTCAGATCGCGCCAGTGCCAAAGTGGCTTTAAATGCACTTCAGAGACAACTGTGGTATCTCTCACAGGAGTTAGTGGGACTTGCTTCTTTTGACGAACGAATCTCTTACCAAGATAAAAGGAAGATGGTGGAAAAAATTGGACACGCCAGAACATGAAGGACTCAAAAGGTTACAGAGGAAGAACTTGTCTCTGACAGCCCTCCACGGCTGTACTACCGAAAGAACAAGAAGGGTCTTTGATGCGATACTTCCAAATGGCCAAGAGAAGTCTCTCACCTTTCTCGCGATGGATCCGTCAAAATGGGAGGATGATGCCACATACCAGGAATTTAAGAATGCTCTCAAGGGTATGACAGTTGTCAACGACACTGCTGAGCGTGCGATTGCTCTTGCTACTAATTTTAACAAATGCCTAACGAGGGATGAGTTTCAGAAACAGTACCTTCTAAAGTTGGTTGCAAAGCATCGTAAAGATATGCCATCTGTCCAGAAGTCTTTGTTTGTTTGAAGTGAAATGTTAAAAGATGCGAAATTCATCTTTAGATTAGCTGCCTTAAAGATTTCGTTTAATTGTAATAGTGTTTTTCTTTATTTCCCTTTTGTACTGCCATATAACAATTCTAGTTAAACTTGAAGAAAGTTAGTGTAATGCTCCCAGCCTACAATGCAGAAAATTGTAAGCAAATAGTGATGTTTCTTATCGAAGTTTTGTGTATCTGTATAAGTGAGTTATTTCAAAATGACTGTGAAGATAAAAAATGTCATATTGGGGGGACCTCTAAATTTTGGAATAGGAAGACAAAATTTTGTAAATTAACTCCTTATAGCAAATGTAACAAATTGTTGATGTGTCTTAATGAGAATAAACAATTTCGAAAAATTGAACCACCCTAATATATATATATATATATATATATATAAAGAAATTAGTGATGGCCAGGGAAAAGCCGAAATTAAAAAAAGCTTTACTGTAAAATAAATGTACAACAACCCTAGCAAGTACCAAGCATCTTTCGCTCGGGTTGAGAAAAGTTAAATAATACAGGTAAAACATTTTAACTGTTTCATCAATCATGAAACGCGCATCTGCTCGCCTGGATCTGTAAGAGCAGACTGAGAAGGACTGCGAGGTTTCCCGAAGTTCCCTGGTCCGAAGATAGCTGAAGTCTGCTCATTCTCCAGCCCGTAGCTATAAGTGCAGTGGTGACCCTTCGTTCCTTGCACTATCAAACTAAAGGTGCAGTTATCCTGAATCAATTTTAGAACATGTGAAATTCTTCATACCAGTGCTATTACTGCAAACGGTAGTCTCATCCACGTGTACTTCTAAGTACTAAACCAAACCTCGCCTATAAAGCGATCTTAATAAAAGTTGAATTTTTAGTAGAATATGGACACACTTAAAGAAGAAATCTCCATGAACCTGCCAGATCTGAAGCAGACATTGGACGACGTATATCACATGGAGGTTGCGCACCATAAAACAATAAAGAGAGAAGCGAAACAGCGAAGTTGACCTTACCGGGAAGTCTGCAGCAAGCGAGAATGGACGAAGCTGGTGCCTCTGGGACAAAATAAAAGTTGAGAGGTGCCCAGAAACAATGCTTCAAAACACTGCGCAAGCAGCTATAGAAAAGGCTTCCTGCCCTGCAATACGAGTTAGAAATTAGGAAAAGGATACGAGATGGTAGATCCTTAAGAAGGCTCCAGAAACTTGATTTTAATTTAATTTGGCTCGGCTCACCAAAGCGCTAGCCAGTTTCGACGATAACATCACAGCTATTTTGCGGAGACGTAAACTAAGTATCAATGATGAGGTTACCAACATTACAAAAGTTAGTATCGAAGTTGGAAGACGAGTGGGAATTAACTTTGGTAGAGTGTAAGGCTCAGTTTGTTTCAGAGGCCACAAAGAAAATGGTCCGATTCAAAAATTACATTTCATGCTGGACTTCCTGAAGACAAAGCTACAAGCAACCAACAAAACTAAAAAACGAGACGCTTACACCTAAAAAGCTGTGATATCAAGCAAACACCGCCAGCTAGATGTTCAGGAATGACATCATACAAGTTTTGTTGGAAATTTTAATAAAACACAGGAAGTAAAATTTCAACATGAAAACACCGTTTCTTTTTAAAGATCAACTAAATATTCCAAAAAGTGAAAACTGCATTTTACCCAAACAAAACCTGGTAATAATTTATTTTTATAACCATAACTACCACAAGTTGCATAGATAAAGAAAGAAGCTGATCCACAACCAAGAAAATGCAAATGCATGAATCCTTCATAACTTGACAAAGAAGAATGTAACTAAGCACGAGATAGAATTCTTAGACAAGATACGTTCGTTCTCCCCAAACCTATATTTTTGGTAGAACCTATAGAGCCATTGGCAGAGGGAGGGCAAAAAAGTACTGAAGCATATATATATATATATATAACTACCGTTAATAAGCAACCGTGAAAAAAATTGGTGCAGATCGATCATTCGATATGCATATGAGAACCCACAATATATTTAATAGTTATACCATCAATTATGCTAATACAGTTCTCGGCAACTTCTAAAGGAAGTGCGTGACGGGCCTAAGTCAACAATTACTAGACTAGGCCATATAAAACAAAGTTTCTAAGGGAGGTTAGGGCGGGTAAGTTGAACGGTTTAGAAGCCTGCACCGAACAAACAATCATACATATATAATTAATCTGCACACAAGAAGGAATTGGGTACACAAGAAGTCCTCGGACGGGTTTGCAGATTTGAGTTGCTTGGTGAATAGGAATCTTCGCAATAGAAGTCGAAGCTATATACGAGCATATACAGAAGATTTTGGATAATTTTAAATCCCATTATATGTTAGCAATGGGTTGCTTCAATTCAAAAGTAGGGACTACGCGAAGCAATGACAAGCAAGTGAGAAAGTTTGGATTTGGCAAAAGAGACAATAGAGAAGAACGAGGAGAGTAAAGAGAGACTCATAAAGTTTTCAGAAGTCAATAAACCATTCATTTCGAGTGAAAGTTTAAAGAAGAAAACTCAGATGAAATGAACATAGGAAGGCTCAATAGTGTTACTTAGTTGCTTGTGACAGGCTTTTGACATACGTATTTTTTAAATAAAACTTTTGCACACTACATATTTTGTTTACGCAACTAAGTACTTTTAGGTGAGAACTGCAGTTACCGAAGTTTTAAGGTGACATAAGTTACTGCAGGTTCCAATTTTTAGCTAGTTTTAAATTTTGACTACAACGCCAAGCTGTTCTGATTAGTAAAACGTAGCTTAGATAACGTACAAAACTAAATATTTGGCTAGCTAAACGTTTGTTTTTTTGTTTTACTTACTAATTTGAATAGGTACGGATATTTGGAAATTAAATTAAAGAATTTGTGTTTAAATAACATGAAATTCAACAGCAGTAAAACCGTATAGATTGGCTGACCATTTTTAGAATTACTTTCTAAAATAGTTACTTAGTTAAATTATTGAACAGTCAAAGATGTAAAACAAACGAACATGATTAAATTGGACTTTATTTTTAGTTATTACAATTTTATTTAAACAAACAATTTAAATATTAATTAAACAGATAATTTATTTAATAAACAACTAGAGCCTTAACAGACATGAAGAAACTATTGTTATAACATTATACCACTTACTTATAAGATTACTGTTGCCACGCAAGACAAACTTGGTACAGGCTTACGGACTTGTAGTGGTTTTAGTACCGCGGTGTGCTTTTGACTAAATTTTAAATCTTTAATTTGTTACTCGTTACGTTCTGAGTGATAGCGTTAACCTACAACGAAATATTTATGAATTTTTGAAAGTTATGCCTGTGCTTGTGCTTGTGTTGCGAGGTGCAAGTAAATTTTGTGTTGCGAGGCGTAAATATCAACCTTTCTTTAGCGCGGGATTTGTATAAATTACTAATTTTTATTTAAATAAACAAAAATAATAAAGTAATCAATTGTAGGTAAACAAAAGCTTAAAATTTATGTAACAAAATATAGGTAAGTATGCTTTAAATAAATAACTTTAAAATATTAATATAATTTTAATAATAATAAAATTTAAAATTAGCTCTCCTCTTCTCCGTGAAGTTAAAACACATTCACAAAACCAGTAAAAACCTAAAAAGGTAACAGTTTACAAAGTCTTAACTAAAAAGAAGAATTTTTAAATATTTAAAACACACTCAAAAATGGTAAAGTTACATCATCTTAACAATAATGAGCAATAATAGTAAATAAATTAAAAATACATGCAAATAAAATAACTAATGTCTTGTTTTAAAATAAAAAAATAATAATTAAAGGCCCAAATTAATTATCAACTCATAACAAATAACGTAAGACCTAGGCTAAGTGAAAATGCATGCAGCCAAGATAACAAAAAAATGTTTAAAATACAAGGGTTAAAATTAGTAAACACGGTTACAGTACATTAATTAGTATATAAGTTGTAAATCATTCAAGCAATTACGTAATTTAAGTACAATTTGTAACTAAGGTATTAATTGTAAAGTGTAAAACATTAAAGCAAAACCCAAGTAGTAATAACAAAAATTAACCATAAATATGTTACTACAAAGGTATATACAAAATAAGTTTCAATTTGCAAGTTAAAAGTTAAGGTAGTATCAAAAACAAAAGAAAATTAATGTGATTGATAAATAATTTATCAAATATATTTCTAAGCCTGAACATCCTAAAAGCCATAAGCATTTTGTAAATATTGTTATCGAAGATAACACGGCTATAGTATTGTAAAGTATAAAGTATGGTATAAAATATTGTAAATAAAAAATAACAAAATTTTATTATTCGCAGGGTTTTCGTCCATGGGGGTGGAGAGTGGTTTGATCCGGGTGATACTGGCAGTATCTTCTTTTCTGCGTTTTTTATGCTATCATCGTAACGAATTAAATACCGATTTTAATTTCTCTTTTGGATGATTGTGGCAGGTATCGAATATACCATAGAGAAAATTTTTTGACACTCCGGGCTGGGGTGTGCAGTCTTGTAATATGATCCACTGTCCCGGGTAATATTCTCTTTGGCGGGAACGTTTTTGGAAGTATCGCTTCTGGATTTCAAATTTATGACACAAATTGTCACATGCCTGAGCTCTCGCGATGTCCATAGTTTCTAAGCGCTGTTGATTGGACATCTTGTCAGTGTGTGTACCCAGATTTAAATCAAGGGGTATTCTGGGAACATACCCGTATAAAAGAGAAAAGAGTGGAAATCCATTGGAATGGGAGATTAAGTTGTACGAGAATATAACAGAAGGTAGATGTAAACTCCATTCTTGCTTCTTATCCATGATACAGGGCGTAAGAAAACGGATCAACGTCTGGTTGAAACGTTCGATAGGCCCCATTGTCTTGTGTGCAAGTATATCGGCATATTTAATTTGTATTTTCAATTTTGCACAAAGCTCTTTCATTATGCTTGAAGAATTGGTGGATCCGCGGTCAAAGTAGACCGTACGAGGCAGGCAAAATCGAACAAACACGTGCTTTACTAAAGCATCTGCAACTGATTGTGCATCATTAGCTTTCAAGGGGACGCTAACAGCAAATCTGGTAGTTAAATCTATGGTGTTTAAAATAAATTTATGTGAATGGCTAGGGGTTTGGATTGGGCCCAGGACGTCTGAAAATATATAGCTAAAGAGTGGTCCTTGTATGGGGTGCATTTGGAGATTCCAAATTTTCTTTCCGGCTTGTGGTCTCATAACTTGACAAGGCCTGTGATTTCATAACTCTCTACAAATTTGAAAAACTATTGCCTTCATATTCAAGAAAAATACGCGCTGTAGCAACAAATTAAGCGTTTTGTGGCGGACGCATGCGCGGTATGCGGATTGGTGGGCTTCCGTAACTACCTTATTTTGAAGCACAAACAGGATACAAAGAAGGTATTTTGTAATGCTTTGGAGTCGTAAATGCGGAATAATTTCTCATTGCGAAGGACATATTGAGATGGAACACGCCTGAATTTGGGATCGTTTGACAGTAGTGATGAAGGGTGTTTTAGTACGTGGATAATTTTGGAAAAGTAAGGATCTTTAAGCTGTAATTTTGTAATGTCAATTTGGTCTTCATTTTGAAGAAGACAACCAGAATGGAAATTCCAATAAATCCACTATTAGAGTTTGAGCCTGATCTGGTGGGAGGAAGAGGGGGTTTCTACTGAGCGCGTCGGTCAGGGAATTCTGACCTGATGGAACGTATGTGACATCGAAATCATAATTCTGAAAGAAAATTGACAAGCGCGCGGTTTTCCATTAAGATTTTTCGTAGTTTTAATGTGACAGGTGGCTTTATTGTCGGAATAGAGATGAAAATACTTTCCATTCAGGAATGAATGGAAAGATTTAATGACATAGTAGGCTGCAGACATTTCGAGAGAAAAAATATCATAACGTGTTTCTGCGTCTGTAAGAGCGCGTGAGCAATAAGCTACTGGGTGTCAGAGATTATCGTGTCCATAGTTTCTCTCTTATTCAGAGTCCAACATAAATTCAGTAAGTTTATAATTTTTCACTTCTCCACATGCTCTAATCCGCACTCTTTTACTTCCCCAGTATTTTATCAGATTTATTATGTTACTTTAGTAGAAACCAGAATCATTGTTTAAGAGTCTTAACCTTTAACATTTTGTAATTAACGAATATGATATTTTCAATAATTTCTGGTCATATATAGTTTGAACTAGTGTCCATAAGTAGTTTTCCCTTACGCTTCTAGGCAAGATGGGGACACGAATCGACATTGAAACCCTCACCATCTTTGTTGTTCTCTTCATAATATATGTTAGCTTCATGGGGTGCCTTTGCTACAGAGTTAGTAGGCATCAGTGCATAAGGACACCCACGAGGATGGTTGACCTTCCCCAGAGCCCTGCTAGGTTAGATAAGCCACAGCTTATCAGGACACCAGCACGTACGGTCGATCTCCCTCAGGACGATGCGACGCTAGTTAGGCCACCCATCTTACCACAAACCGAGATTACTGACACTATTGTTATTGAAGCCAACCCCCCAGAGCTTAATCAACCATTAGACCCTTTACCTTTCAGTAATACCGATAATACAATTAATATCCCTAATATTCAAAGTTAAAATCCTTAGATTTTTATGATATGTATATATAAGAATAAAAAGTCGAAGTAGAGTGGGAGCAATTTTATAAGCCCTATATATATATATATATATATATATATATATATATATATACGAAATACCTTACTTCGGCGTGCTATGATGCAGTGAACTTTACCAAACATGCTGTGTTTTACGTTCACATTGAACGCCTTCTTCGCCACATGGACATAGTACGCCACCCATAGTGACACATAGGGAAGCCCCTTCGAACCAGTGATCAATCTTACAAGGACACCACTCAAAGTGCCAACCTTTTCCAGTGTTCCCTTCAGTGCACTTCATCATGGATGCCATTAACAACGAAATTTCAGAAGGAATTTTTCACTATCAGTGTCGGTCACATAAGTAATCCCCCACTTCAAGTGTATCCCCCTAGTGACGACACCCCAGTGTTTTACACAGTGCTCCAGCTCCCTCCTTGGAAATAATTTTAACGGACACCCACCAGCGACTTCTATAATATATCCAATATAATCGCATATATCTCCATACAATATTCTTATTCTGTATTATAGTGCTTTTGTTCTCAATATTATTAAGCAAGAAATTGTATTTACATTTATTCAGTGCCAGTGTTTATATTTTATATGCTATTTACGGTACAGTTATGCCAGTGCATCTTCAATATTCTGAACTGCATATGTGCTCCCATGGCACGTCCGAGTATGGAGCCAACCGCCAGATCAGAATAAACTTTATAAATTACATTACGCATATAGTGCATAATAATATGTAAATCTCCTGTTATTTCTTGTCAATATTTAATCATATTTTATATTTTTTTCTAGCCATTAAACTACCCAGCTCATGACCTAATGCTTCGGTCAGTAGTTCGTCGAAGGAATTTGGAGTGTTGAGAGAAAAGGGTATATCATAAATATAATTCAAAATATTTAAGCGCAATAAAAGGTAAAAAAGCAGCCCTGCAATCAAACTATAAAAATACGAACATTTTATTCAAGATAGAAACAAGTAACGCCATTTGTAAAAAAAAAAAAAAACTGTTGTAGAAGCGTGCCTTCTACAAGGTTAGTTATGTACGTTTCGAAATATTCCAAACAGGTGTTAAGACAGGATGTTAATATAAATTCCATAAGCAGAGAATAGAATAACAATATAATAAAAGGTCAATATGTCAGGGACAGTTCCTTACAAACATGATTTTTGTTCACCTTTAACTGTGAGAAAAGCACGAATGTTAAATAATTGTTATTGGGAAGATTACCAAAGTATAACAAACAATAAGTGAGAATTTTTCATCCATTCTCCTCCCACAAATTCCCAAATAGCAGCACACGTGTTGTTGATGAGAAAGAAGTTATTAACAACCAAAATGAGGAAATAATAAGAACACAGATTTCAAGTTCTCTATAGGCCAGCCTTGGTTTTAACATCGACCCGGTTACATCAACAAGAAAAGTGTAGTTTATCTATAACTTGTATGTGCAAAGGGAACTTAGTATTCTTTACTTAGTGTGAATTACAGCTCCAAAATCTGAACAGTCTTATATTCTCAATGAACTATACCATATTTAAGAACTTTAGTATATTTATGGTAAATTGCAAGAGAAGAAGAAGAATATGTGAGAATTATTGACAGTATTAAGGAACATTTCCTCTCTACTTGAAAACGTGAAGACAGAGACTTGTAAAGTGTATATTAAAAGTATGTGAAAATAAGGCTTGATTACAAAGTGTCAACTCATAATATAATGCTCGATACACTCTAAATTCTGGTCGACTAATTAATAGGTTAATTGTTAAGAACGAAGTTTGTTTTATAATGAAACTAGGAAAATGTCATTTTTCATTTTAATGTCGTAAAACAGCATGTTCTTCCAATCATTTTAGTAGTTAAGTATTTAGGATTTCTTAGGAGTTGTTTCTTCAGGGAAGATAAAGTAAGTAAATCCAAGTGTGTTTAAATGTGTACAAATAGTACTATTCTGCTTTAGTCCATTTAATGACGAATTCATTTCTACACGCTACGTCCCCCTATTAACATGAAATTATGGCAACATATTGTGAAACAAGCCCGTGATTAACATCGAAATAGCGAAAGATGAACAACTGTTACCAAAGATAACACGGCTATAGTATTGTAAAGTATAAAGTATTGTATAAAATATTTGTAAACAAAATATAAAATTCTATTTTCTGTTTCAAATATGGAAAGTTACTTAAAAGTTTCCATAATAACAGCAACGTTAAATGTATTACTATTGGTAATAATTATAGGTTATTGTGTGTATAAAAATGTAAGCCAAAATCAAGTAATAACAAATTAATATTGGCACCGCAAGACTGGACGGGATATAATACAACTGGTTTTAAAAATACAAAAAAAATTAAAACCAAATCTGACCGAAGTATTAAAACGGTTCAAATTAAGCCAAATAACCAAATTAAACTAAATGTTAAATCTAGTTCACCAAAATTAAACAATCAATAAAAAGCCTTTATGTTATCTAACGTGTTCAGAATAAACAATCTGTGTAAATACTGCAAAAAAATGATGTTACTGTAAAAAGTATATTACGTAATAAATAAATAATTATAAATGTATTAGAAAAATATAATTATGGTGTAATTAGTTTTCTAATTTTAAGCAAATACCCAAAAAATAATAAGTGTAAAAGTTTATCATGCAGCGGCATAATTAGGTTAAGGTAAAAATGCTTAAATGCAAATCAAATAGGTGGTAAAATCATAAAATATTCAATCAAAACTTACAGCAGCCATGCAAAGCGTAGTATGTATCATGACACTTTTCATTTTGTGTAAATAAAAATCAATAAAGTAACCACGTAAAAAAAGTTAAAAATGTGCCGCCAAGTAACTCAAAATCACATTAAACTTTAATCAATAAAACGCAAGTTCAAGTCCAAATAATAATTGTAACCACTAGACACTATCGGTAGCAAACAATGCACAAACGCTAATGTTGTTTCAATGTAAACGCAATAAACATTTAGCAAATATTCAAATATAAACAGTCGTGCAGTAAAAATGGTAAAAAAGTAATTGAGAAAAAAGGTAACACAGGTTCAAACCTCAACGTTAACCTAAATTGTTTTGCCAAAAATACTAAAGTCAGTTAAGCACTTAAACACTTTCACTAAATATACTCTATAATTCAAAAACTGTAAATACTAGTATAATACACACACGTAAAAGTTAAACTTTAAAATGCTAAATTTATGCGCAGTGACCGCCCACCAAACATTCAAAAATAAACTAATCATGTAAGCAAAAAAACATTTTTACACTATAAAATAAATGCAACGCACACACACACACACACACACACACACACACACACACACACACATATATATATATATATATATATATATATATATATATATATATATATATATATATAAAAGTAAAGCTAAAACTATAATAAACAACACACATATCTTCACATAGCTGTTAAAATACTCTTCACTATAAAACTACAAGTAATTTTAATTTCTAAACTTTTAACATAGTACTAAACTGCACAAGCAAAAAACGCATTTCAAACTATATAACCATATAAAAAAAGTAAAATATGTGCTTAGTTACTTAACAAAAAAAGTAAAAGTAAACTATGACGTACCAAAACTACAGCGTCTCTAAAACTAAACTTTGCTACAAAAATTCGAACTATCGCAAAATAAAAACTCAAGTAATACAACGCGTGCATAAAACCAATACATTTGTTCAGTTCCCACAAAAACAATACATCTTAAAAAACAAAAAGAACAGTAAACAAATAATATTACTAACCCAAAAAATTAAAAAGTATAACACATAAGTCTTCCACACATTCTTTTAAAAAATAAAAACATTTTATTTTAACAGTATTTAGACAAAAAATACAATAAACAAATATTTAACGTAAGAACTAAATTAAATACTAATATAGTAAATAATATGTCATAATTAATTTAATTTTTGTTTCTTTTAAGTAAAAAATAATTAACAAAATTTAACAAATTTGAAGTAATAACATTTGGTACTGGCAACCCTAATGTCTTTCTGTAAGCAAAAAAAAACTACAACAACAAAACAAGGAAATGTAACGTAAAAATAACCAGCTGCAAAATTAAAAGCAAAAAAGTATTGTATCAGCACTCTCAGTTATGTCAACAAGACAGACATAAACAGACCTTAGTCATAGCAAATAATAGCAAAAATGTTAGCAAGCAACAAAATACGTTTTAAAGAAAAAAGTAGCAGTAATCTTTTCACAAATAAAGATGTTTTTAAAGTGCAATTAAATAGAAAGGTACTTATTTAAAAAAAATACCCACCGCCTCCACCATGTTACCTTTTGACATACGTATTTTTTAAATAAAAGTTTTGTATACTGTATATTTTGTTTTTGCTACTAAGTACTTTTAGGTGAGAACTGCAATTACCGAAGATTTATGGTGACATAAATCACTAGTGGTTGCAATTTTCAGCTAGTTTTAAATTTTGACTACACCGCCAAGCTGTAAGCATTTTACTTTAATACTGTTTTAATATTGAAGTGCTTTGGCTTAGAGATGTGCGCTATGCTGATTAGTAAAGACGTAGCTTAGATAACTTACAAAAGCAAATATTTGACTAACTAAACGTTTTTTTTTTACTTACTACTTTGAATAGGTACGGATATTTGGAAATTAAAGTAAAGAATTTGTGTTTTAAATAACATGAAATGTAACAGCTATAAAACCATATAGATTGGCTGACCATTTTTAGAATTACTTAAATAGCAAAAAATTAAAAGACGGACTTGTAGTGGTTTTAGTACCGCGGTGTGCCTTTGACTAAATTTTAAAATTTTAATGTTTTACTCGTTATCTTTTGGGTGATTGCGTTAGCCTACAAGGAAATTTTTATGAATTTTTTAAAGTTATGCCTGTGCTTTTGTTTGTGTTGCGAGGTGCCAGTAGATTTTGGGCTATTAGCATTTAGGTTATATTTGTTGAGCTTTTCTTTCGCGTTTTCGCTTTAAACTGGCAGATTTATTGTATTCGGTTTTAGCAAGGCTGTTACATTTTTATAATACTATCTTTTTATTTTAAAATATTTTTTGTCAATTGTTATGTTTTAGTACATACATAATAAACGGTTTTTAATTTTTTGATATTAACAATAGGAAGATATAAATTATTAAATTACAGTATTTTACTCACCTGTTTTGTATCAGATGTTCTTTATTTTAAATAAGCTCCAATCTTTTGTGTTAGGTGCTTCACCCTTTGCCCTCAACATGTCGAAATTTCTCTTCACTTTAACTTTACTCTGCCAAAGTTTCGACCCCAACTTGGAGGTTTTGGGCGCTGAGCCCCTTTTATCATAGCCAGACTCTGCGGTTTATTGTTCCCCATGATGCCAAACTGCCCCACAGGGGGCTGCGCTTCCATAGAGGAGCTTTGCCCCCTTTATGGTGACCTACTCGTGATACCAAAATTCGTTTCTTTTGCTTCAGTGATTTGGAAAAAGTGGTTTCGGGTGACTATTTTGGATTAAAGATCGCGTCTTTTCTAACGTTTCCTTATATTGTTGTGACGTTCTATTATATTTCTACACCTGCATAAGAAATTATTTACCTAGCTTGAATGGCGTGGAAAATGGGTTTTGGGACTTCTATTTTGAATCCAAGATAGCGACTTTTTCAAAACGTAATATTTTCTTAAACCATTCGTGATAATACACCTGTATGCTAAATTTCGTATATCTTGCTCAAACGTTGTGGAAAATGGATTTTGGGGTCCACCAGTTTGGATCCAAAATGGCGTGTTTCCACATATTTTGTAATATTGTGCCTTTGCACCAAATTTGGTGTTTCTAGCCCCAGTGGTATAGGCTTTGTATTCTGTAGGACAAAGGATTTGGCAGCCATTTTGGATCCAAGATTGCGACTTTTTCAACATTTTCTAGTATTTTTCTAAACTGCTAGTGATCATGTACCTTCGTATCAAATTTCCTGTCTCTGGCTCAAACGGTGTAGAAAATGGAGTTTTAGGTCCACCATTTTGGATTCAAGAGGGTGACATTTTCAACATTTTGTAATATTTTCGTAACCTGCTAGCGATGTCGTACCTGCATACTAAATTTCATTTCAGTAGCCCCAGCCCTTTAGGCTGTGTATTCTATAAAACAATGGGTTTGACGGCCATTTTGGATCCAAGATGGCGACTTTTTCAGTGTCGAATTTTGTCTTTTACTACTCTTGGTCATACACCTTCATACCAAATTTTGTGTTTCTAGCTCCAGTAGTTTGGCCTGTGAATTTTGATGATTAATGAATGAGTGAATTATATGGACTCGCTTTGCTTCGCTGAAGTCGCTGCCCTCAAACCCCCGTGAGGATTGTGCTTCCAACTTCAGTAATATTGGGGGTTGCACCCTTTTTATCTTAACCAGAATCTCTGCGTTACTTCACGGACATGGTGTCCATGTGCACCCTCCCACGGAAGGTTGCGCTCCGAAAGTTGATGTTAGCCCCATTTATTGTATCCTACTCTTGGTCATACATCTTCCCACATAGCACATTATGTATAATATATATCTGAAAGAGGTATAGAGGGCTAGCTCATGTCTTAGGTCTAACTGTGATATCTAATGGACGTCTAATATATGTTTGAGAAAGATATTTACCAGTGACCTCTTTTCATGTGACTGGTAGATATCTAATATACGTATATTATATTGTGTTTCATATCTTGAAAACGCGTTTGTCTTTTGTTTACCCAAGGCTTACCGGAATGCGTTTGTTCTTTGTTCACTTGACCACTAGCGCCAACTATGTGTGGCTGTCGTTGAACGACGACTAGGCTAGTGAGAAGGGAGATCATTACGGTGCATATTGGTTTAGGAAGAAAATAATTTAAACAAGAGGACAATTCTGGAACAGGTACGTACATGAACATTTAATTCAGTATCAAAATAACTTTTATTTAGTTCTTTCGCTAATGTTGCCCGTGTGTGTACTACTGTAACTCTTCTCTTGAATCAAGACAAAAACCGTTACTTTATGGTTGGAATATTTATATGTGTAGCACAATCTGCATCCCGGTCCGGAATTTGGTATTTCTTTAGTATATGTCGGATGATCTTTTCGCAGTTGAGCTAATTTGCTAGCCTAATACTGATCAGTAAATAACGGGACGATTTTGAATCGTTGCTCCGCATACACTGGGGAATAAATATTCGCATTTATCTTTGATCAGTGACTAAAGGTTAGGTTACCGTATGCTTCGTCCGGACCTATATCATAGCTTAAATAAAATTGAATTTTCCTTTCCTGGATATCGTGCATTCACCCACGTGGGTCAGTGTTCTATAACCGTGCCCAAATAACCTTTTATTCGTTAAACTGTAGGGAATTCGGTTCAGGATAAAACCGTTCGAGGCAAGTTAATATATATACATATTTCTAGGCCAACGTTTTAGATTAAACCAAGCATGCAGCTATACAAAAATGTCTGAATACAAGGTGAATAAAATTCGCGGCTACATCTTACCGTAATCCACGAATTTTAATTAGATTTTATTTTCAGCGATGGACTTTAGGCATCTATGGCTCTGATCGAGATAGGGTAGTGGAAATCATGCGGGAAGAGGTCGGCCAGGGCCTAATTTGAAGGTAACATTTCTGCTTTGCTTGAAAAACTGGAAAAGCTTCAGTCGGGATTGCTGGACGCTAATATATCGAACCCGGACCTTTCGACTGCAAAATAAATGTTCTACCGCACGGTATTAATACATGTAGAATTTTTATTGGGTATAAGTTCCGGATAATTAAGAAAAAGGAGTGACACGTGAATGATGTTATAATTATCACTATTACGTGCTAATTACGATAAGAAATGTTTCAGCATTAGAATAATAAAAAAATGCTTGTGTTTTTCCCTGCAGAATGAATGCTTGTTAATGTTGTCGACCAGTAAATTATATGAGAGTTTAGCTGGATGCCAACACGTAGGTAGAATCAGCTGACAACCCCAGAATGGTCAGTCAATGCAGTATTGAATGTTTGGGCTTATAAGTTATGGGCCTATTGTGACAGCCTCACGTTATATAGCTGTTTTCTTCCCAGTGGGAAACTCCATGCAGCTTCTAAGAAGAAAGAACGTGTTCCAAGAGGTAATATTTTGAAGGGAATTTGTAAGTGTCTGTTTGGTATAATACCATTGCATTTATAGAGTGAGCATATTCCCATTTTAATGAATATCTTCAAGTCCGCAAGGGAAGGGGGGGTTAAAAAGCAAATTTTCCAAAATATATATATCATCATCATCATATTCAGCCGTTTTCTATCCACTGCTGGATGAAGGCCCTTTTCGTTCCACATATCTCGGTCTGCTGCTATCCTCATCCATGTAGCTCCTGAAAAACGCTTGATTGCATCTACCCATCTTACATTTGGACGTCGTCTGGGTCGTTTCTTTTCTTTAGAAATCCAATGTAGTAGATTTGTCGTCCATCTTCCATCTGTTCGTCTAGCTATGTGACCGGCCCATCTCCATTACATCTTCTTCGCAGTCGATTACATCCTCTACCTTTGTTTGTGCGCGAATCCATTCGTCTTTCTTACCTTCCTGGTTATTCCTAGCATGCATCTCTCCATTGCTCTTTGTGTAACTCTCAATCTTAGAGTTGTTTGCTCATTCAATGTCCAAGTTTCGCAGCCGTATATCATCACTTATAAGACACAGTAATTATAAGTTTTACGCTTCAGACACATTGGTAGTTTGCTTTTGAAAATAAAGTATAGTCTTCCAAATGAACTCCACGCCATTTTACATCTTCTATTTATTTCATCAGTCAACTTTGCATTCGATGTTTTAAGCTGGCCTAGGTAAACATACTCATCAACTATGCCTATTGTCTCTCCGTTAATATTCACTTCCTTCTTTGCAGCATGTTGGTTGTACATTACTTTTGTTTTACTTAAGTTCATCTTAAGGCCTATTTTCCAACTCTCGTTACTCAGTTCTTCCACTCTGGTTTGTAGTTCTTCTGCACTTGAAGCAAACAGGATTATATCATCAGCGAACCGTAGGTGATGAAGATATTCGCCATTAATTTTAATTCCAACTTCATCCCAGTTTAAATTTTGGAACATTCTCCCCAGGACCGCACAAAACAGTTTTGGAGAAATTGAATCCCACAGTTTTGGGAAAAATTGGCTTAGAGCATAGACTTAGAAGGTACTTAACGTATTAGAATTCCCACATTAAATGAGTTAACACTAATTCAAATTTAATTTCAATTTACAAGTGGCACAACAAATTAAACTTGACGACCAAGGTAGTCGTGCGGTCTGAGCGTCTCCAAAGTCGCGGGTTGGAATCCTGCCTAGGGCAAGGATGTTTGTGAATTTTAACAAGCATTGCATTCATTTAATTGTGAGGGGCGAAGTCGAAAGGTACTAAAAATGGCTCATACAAAACAAAGTTTACCAATGTTTTAAATATTAGAATAGTCTTACCCGAAAATGAAAAAAAAAACCGGTGTCAGTAGCAGTCCGATTATTTATCTTTCTTAGTACAGGTGACCTTAGGATATTTAAAAAATGCACCTTGAAAGCATATGAAGAGGCAAAAGTAAGGAGAAGTAATAAATCCTCTTTCCTTACTTCAAGAAAGTTTCATCGGATTTTTATTTCTTGACTTAATGTGAATTTGAGTCATAATTTGAAATATACTAAACGGCGTGTTATGGATACCTAAACCAGATTTATTTTTAAAAAAACAAGAATATTAATTCTCAGAATACCACCAATTTAAACGGATTTTTTTTTTAATCTATCATCTATATAACATTGTGTGAGGTAAATAAAAATGACATATCATTTAAAACTCGTATACTTGCTGAGTATGTTCTATTTGTTACCGTCAAGCAAAATGTCTATGAAAATACTTTATTGTACCTAAATCTAACTCTCTCTCTCTCTCTGTTTATTTTTTTATTGATAAATGTTAATTCGAGGTTGTGTTGTTTCTCTCTTAGCAAAGGGCCCTATTTATATTGTTTTAAACTCCTTTCTGTGAGCTACAGCAGCAACTATGACCTAAACCCGTGACACGGAGGAATCATTCTTCCAGTAAAGGGATGGGAAGAGAATGACCAGAGTCTCACTTGAGGTACCATCTTGATATTCGTTTTGGGAGCCTGGGGAAAGTCAGGGCAGCTGCATATTTCTTTAAAACTGCGCTGCATATTTTTCCGACGTACTGCATTTCCATTGTTACATTTATTCACTTGAGTATGAAGATGATATAGTGTATGAATACTTTAAACGTAAGTGTTTTTTACATTCCGTATTGAAATTCGTGGTCAATATGTACTGTACATTTATTGTAAACATTTTCAACATTACAAATCCTCTGTATTTCAGGTGTTGTGTCAAGTGGATTATGAGTAGATTGAAAAGAATTGAATAAAAAAAAAAACGTTTCGCCAGGCAAAGGGAAGAGGACAAAAGCAAATGAGAGCTTCAGAGAGCAAGGATTTGCTGTTTAGAACAAGGAACATCATCATGTGCAGAATTAACTAAAAAAGAAATATCACCAGTATTAAAAGATTTCCCACGATTTTCCATTTTTCTGGCACTCAACGTAATACAATCCATATCCTTTTAACTTTCTGTAATTACGTTTGTGGTTTACATATATTGAAGAACTCAATTTACGTATCTTGCTAAATATATTTTCCAATCAATGATCAAGATGATGGTTGTTTTAAGACAAAAAATGTATGTGCTTGAAAATAATAAAATGTTTAATCAAAGTTTAATTATTGGACTTTTATATTAGTTACGATTTGACCACTTATCCGTTTTAGTTCTTTGAGAAAATGATGTGCTAGGGATTAGGTGGTGAAGGGCATGTTTCACGATCCATCTGATATATCTTTTTACTCTTCTGCTTGTTTCTCCCAAGATAGCGGGGAAAGTTGGTATTGAAAATATGTAGAACGATTATTCTGCCTATAATATACTTTGTTTATATTAGAAGGAACGTTGCAAGCATAGTTGAAGAATATATGGAAAGGAAATGAAGCATTCCAGAAATGTGCTGTGATTATTTTATTGTTAATGTAAAATAAATTAACTGCAGCTTTTAGTTATATTTTGTGCCACCCCATTACGTAAATAGTAACGCTCACTATATTTTATCCAGGATTTTGTGTAAAATAAATTTACCAAAGTGCACGCATATTATGTGCATTACTGTACTTACTTGTTGTACTATATATTGTCCTTATTTACTTGTCGGGGGAATTACGGCCGTTGGAGAGCACACTTCCAAGAAGAATTATAAGGCGAATGCAGAAGTCAGAGCGGTACTAGCGTGGTATTCGCCTCACGAGGCAGAGGAAAACACTGAAATCTTCAGGTGGGGTGGCGGGCATAAGCATTTGTCATACAATTGATAGACATTCGTTAGTGTGTGTAGCGTGGCATTCCTCTTAATTTTTGCCCAATTTTTCGAACTTTTGAATACACACTTAACAGTATTTTAGTATACTAAAAATTCACACTTGAGTAGTCTGTGCATAAACTATAGTAAGTGATGAGGATGCGTACGCACAGACTACTCGAGTGTGAATTTTTAGTATACTAAAATACTGTTAAGTGTGTATTCAAAAGTTCGAAAAATTGGGCAAAAATTAAGAGGAATGCCACGCTACACGCACTAACGAATGTCTGCCAAATGTATGACAAATATCTAACTAGACATGTCTTATACATGTGGCATACGTATAAGGGTAGGACATATAAACCTGGAGTATACGTCTAATATATGTTTTCTAGCTTAATTGTATATATATATTAGATGTATTGAACGTCTAAATACATTAACGAATGTCTACCAAATGTATAACAAATATCTAGGTAGACATGTATTATACATGTGGTATACGTATAAGGGTAGGACATATAAACGTGAAATATACGTCTAGTATATGTATTCTAGCTTAATTTTTCATATCTATTAGATGTATTGAACGTCTAAATCATACCTCTATTATACATATATTATACGTGTTTGTGCTATGTGGGTTTATACAAAATTTAGTTTCTCTAGCTTCAATGGTTTGGAAATTGGGTTTTTGGGCGGCCATTTTGGATCCAAGTTGATGTCTTTTTTAACATTTTCTTATATTGTCGTGATCTACTTCTGATGGTACACCATGAAAAATTTCATTTATCTAGCTCAAAGGGTGTGAAAATGAGTTTTTGGCAGCCATTTTCAATCCAAGATGGAGACTTTTCCAAATGTAATATTTTCCTAAACTACTCATCATAATGCACCTTTATGCCAAATTTCGTAATATCTAGCTCAAACGGGGTGGAAAATGGATTTTTCCGATCCGCCATTTTGAAATCAAGTTGGCGTCTTTGAATGCATAGCTTAATATTTTCGTAACCAGATAATGATAATATACCCTCATACCAAATTTTATTACATTAACACCAACCGTTTAGGCAGTGTATTCTATACAACAATGGGTTTGGCGGCCATTTTGGATCCATAAGTCTGCTTTTCCTCTTTGTTGAGCGAGTTTTAAAATAAAGTTAATTACGCCTTGGCCGATACCTTTCCCCATCCTTTCGAAAGGCATAGGCCCTTAGAAACAACTTTCTCACGGCTCTCGCTCGCAAACGCTTTCGGCAAAACTCACGAGAGTTCATTGGCATTGGCAGTGGTTGTCTAGGGGTGGGGTAGACTGCGTTATGATGGGGTAACACCTCGCTCGCATTACCAATGTACTCCAGTGCACCGTTGTTTTCTTTCGGAGAACAAGTTTCCTGTTGGTGGCACGTGCCCCTTGCCCTCATCGATAGCGCCACTGCTCACTCCCGGTGGTTCCGGTTATGTATCGTACATGCGTGGTCCACCGTTTCTCGTCTTTTGCATCCCTTTTCCGCATGTCAGTCTGTCCACATCAGTACCCCCCTCCTTTGAGAAATTCCTTGAACCGCGTGCTTACCGCCCTGCTTCTGCCACAATTGTGTCATTCAGGCATTACTTTCTCTAGAATGTTTGGGACCGCTTGCTGTTGCATCTTTCCTTTGTCCGCAATGAGGTTTCACACGTCGTTTTGCAGCGATTTGCTTGTATCTCGGAAATGACGCCGAATTTAACAAACTGTCATATAAACATTTTGTTTGTTTTCATGTGTAAGATCTTCTCCCAAGCGTTGTAAACGAAATTTTGCACCACCCTGTATATTATATGTTCTACTATAGTTTGCCCAAATAATCAAAAAGTTGTGTTTTTCCCCTCCTTTCACTGGTTGATTTTTTTTAAATAAAATAATTGGAAACATAGTTATGCAAAGTTATTCCCATTCCTTAAACCGATAAAACTCTACCGAGTAAATAAACAAGTAATTCTTGATTTTGTTGCCATGTTTTAAAAGTAATAGTGCCTGAGAGAGGTGGCTGTGTTGTGACTTCTGAGAAATTATGGAACATTAATGATAGATGGGTTACAAATTTTTCTATCATAGTTCTTAAAACGTCCTCATCGACCCCATAAGGTCGACGTAAGCGTGGTGCATCTTCCTTTCTCTTAAACCAGTTAAATTTCTCACTAACGATGTCTAATTTTAAATCCTAATTTTCCGTCAACAAATGTTCCACTAATATTTGTGTCACCCAATTTTCCGTCGCCCAATTTTCCCCTGGATTTTGCGTCACCTAATTTTCCGTCGCTCAGTTTTCCACTAGCTTTCGTGTCACCTAATTTTCCGTCGCCTAATTATCTTCCCCATTCTATCATCTAATCTTCCGTTGCCTAATTTTTCGATTACTCTTTTACGCCTATTTCCATACTAGCATATTTCCATAAAATTTTACGTATGAACTTTTGTAAAACACTTTTTCTCTATTTACGGAATTGAAACCCTTCGAGAGGTTATTAACCATTATTTAAAGCACCAGGCTGCCTGAAGGGAAAAATTGATGGATGCTAAACTGACATCACAGCTGTTGGAACACCAGAGTATTAATATAACACCAGAGAGTAGTAACAAGTTTTCTTTTAGAATGTCAAATAACATTTTATGAATATTTCACAAGTACTCGGGGGATACTTTGATATACCCCTGCCCGCTACTTTCCTCATTCCTTTTCCACGTTGTCGTAATAAGAAATGGCATACATATTGACCAAATTATGATTTCCTTTTACTGCAAAACTTGAACGAATTAATTTATCACACTTCTGAAAATTACAAAAATCGAAAATGATGTAAAGTAGTACTAACAGAATAGTAACAAAAATGTCCACTCCTTGTAATTCATGTATTGCAAGTTACTGAGAAATGAAAAAAAAAGTATAGTACTGTTGAAACGCGCCAATGCATCTTTACAAATACTGCATAAGTAGCATTTATCAAACTCTTAGAGATACCGCAAACTGACGACAAGACAGTCGTACGACTGTTGTACGACTGTCGTGCACAACGTAAGACACTTCAACGACAAAACTGTTTTGTCGTGATACCCGCGCACACTGGCGACAAATCTGTCGGCGGGAAAATTTGAACAGAAGCATTGTAGGAATAGCACTGGCCGGATCTTTTGTGAACTCTGTGGAAAATGGATATCATGGAAACTGCAATGCTTTGTGCTCTTGTTCTTCGGCGAAAAAAGAAACTGAAACGAAAATGTAGACAATACTGGGTGCATCCTCTTTATAGTTCTACGTTATTGAAAGGAAAGTTTCACACTTTGTACGAAGATCTACGCGAGCATCAAACGAATTTGCGTAAGATATATACACACTAGAAACAGCGATTCGAAATTCTCGTTCATTCATCCGCCATTTTTATTCAAGATGATGCTTCTTTAAAAATCGATTATTTGAATACGATTATGTAAGATATCTTTATAATTAATGGCTCAAATTTAATCGAAGTTGAACGAATTTTAAGAGGATCTTGAAAGCATAATATTATCTTGCATACAACCATCATCTTAACTCCGGTTTCTTCTTTCTTTTTTTCGTTAGGTACTTATCAACTGCAATTAGCTTCAATGCTCTATCACATGAATACCTGATTGCACCCTCTACTCTTCGATCTATTGTCAAAGATTGCTGTGACAAGATTTGGGGAAAACTACAATCAATTTACATGCCAGATGAAATAAAAGAAGACTGAATGAACATAGCTAACACATTCAGTGAACGTACCAATTTCCCCAACGTAATCGGAGCTCTTGACGGCAAACATATTCGACTAGTAAAGCCAGATAATGCAGGTTCAAGATATTTCAATTAAAAAAAAAAACACTGGCGTAACAGGCCCATAGGCCCTGAGTCTGCCCCAACACCATCTGTCCGTGTTTGGTGAAGTTACGTCCACCTGATAACGGCTGTGTGGTCAACACTGCGCGTACCTAACCACGAACAGGCGTATCAGGAACTTACCAGACCGAGTGTGGCCGTCACGTCTTTATTCACGTGACTCCCCAATTTGCCTCACGACGCTGGGTGGACGCCGAAAAGTGGGACTCCATCTGGGAATTGAACCCGGGACCACGCGGACATGAGTCCAACACTCTAACCACTAGACTGTGTTTGCTCCGGTCCATTTCGAGATCTGAATTAATTTCGTTCGTACAAAATATAGCATGTGTTTTACTGACACCGTTTGTGAGTGTCCTCTTGACAGTGTTTCATTTCATTCAAATCAAAAGCAGGGGAGCTGATGTCAAGCAGTATTTATCGAGCTATGTAACAACCCCAGCCGGAGCATTACCATGACAATACAATAAAATGTAAGTTACATCTTTGTTGAAAGCTATGCAGATTTGTAAATTACCTGTTAGGTTGTACTTTCTTTGTTGAAAGATACATTACGAAGTTCTGAAATACCATTTTATCAAAACGAAACCTTTCATGCGCAAATTATTTCAAGTTTGAATTTCTATTATTAATCCAATATAACATTTTGTGGTTACCAGAATTTTTAGTCTAGATGATGACGTCACATTGCACGTGGGAATTATATATCCCAAATGGGCACAATTCGACCCTGTGCGATACGTACGCGCCGTGAACGGCGCATGGGGGATGTGGAGGTAGCGATCCACATTTTCTTGACCTACGGTACGAAGTGAGGTGGGGTGGTCAGTCCCACGCTCGACCGTATTTACCTTCCCAAGGTGCCCAGGAGTACCAAGGACACTCTGGTACTCAATTTGATAGGAGGCTGGGTGGACCTCTGAGCACCAGGCATGGGAACACTGCGAGACTTTTCTCTAGTGTCCTGGCCGGGATTTGTAGTCAGCCGCGCTACAGCCTGAGCCACGGCTACTCCCATAGAGTGAAGGTACACATTTTAATTTCTAATCTCTTTTTTTACACAAAAGTGCTGATTTGTTCAATTTTGGGTTATAACAATTATATTGTATAATAATAATAATAATAATAATAATAATAAAACATTCAAGGAATAATATTTACATTTCGACTTACAAATTCTTCATGATATATGAATAAAAATTTACAACAATAGTGAAAATATGTTTTGTTCTTGAAAAGTAATAAACAACGAGGTCTTCCGAATACTGCGAATTCTGCATCTTCTACAAGTGTTTCCTTTTTCTGGAAGATGATCTCCAACTTGAGACAGTCGTACTTAACCAGGTACACCGACAGTTCCCCGTTTGTGATGAAACAGTGGCTTGATCCTACCAAGGATAGAATCCAATGGCGAAAGTTTGTTATAGCGGCGATGAACTTGCGAGTTCTATAAGCCATGGAGTTAGATTTTTAAAAATATTTAATGGCAATATACTGGCAGCTATAACCGAAGTCTGTCAAAAGCCTGAAGGACGCAATAAAATCTTGGAAACCTGTCAGGATGGCTGGCGTGAGGCCTTGAGCCGGCTTGTGGGTTCCTCAGTTTCACCGAACAGCGAATGTCGATATGGCACCGTGACAAAGGCCCTGGTCGCTACCTGTGCCCTACCCTATTCTGACCTTAGCCAAAGATACCTAAACGCAAAAATTAAAAATTTATAACATATATACACTGCGCCTGAATTATGCACATTTTGTATCAAATCTAAATTACAGGAGTTCGAGTCACTCTTCTATGTTCGCCCATGCTTTCACATTTACGTGGAAATTCATTATTTGTAATGTTGAAGTGCAGATCCTAAAAGCCTAGTAAATACAATTATTCCTCCTTCTAATGAAGGTAGTTTCAGTTGCAACACAGACATATTACAAGTAAATTCGCCTCATGAGACAGAGAAAAACACTGAAAACCTCAGGTGGGATGGCGGGCATAAGCAGTTGTTATACAATTGGTAGACATTCGTTAGTGCGTGTAGCGTGGCATTCCTCTTAACATCTAAATTTTTGCCCTTGTTTTTCAAACTTTTGAATACTCACTTGACAATATTTTAGTATACTAAAAATTCACACTCGAATAATCTGTGCGTACGCATCTTCATCACTTACTACGATAAACTATAGTAAGTGATGAGGATGGGTACGCACAGACTACTCGAGTGTGAATTTTTAGTATACTAAAATACTGTTAAGTATGTATTCAAAAATTCGAAAAATGGGCAAAAATTAAGAGGAATGCCACGCTACACGCACTAACGAATGTCTGCCAAATGTATGACAAATATCTAACTAGACATGTCTTATACATGTGGCATACGTATAAGGGTAGGACATAAACCTGGAATATACGTCTAGTATATGTATTCTAGCTTAATTTTTCATATCTATTAGATGTGCTGAACGTCTAAATCATATCTCTATTATACGTGTTTGTGCTATGTGGGTAACAATCAACATGAATGCCCTCTACAGGAACACGGGAGTTTTTATCCTCCCCCGCAGGCCTTGAGCGTGATGGTAGCCAGTGGAAAAATGTCAACAATTAACAAAAAAAAGGGGGCTGCGACGTGATCGTGACTCGTGAGAAGTATTTCCTCCAAAAACAACACAATGACGTGATCAAACTGCTGGCGCACCTATTATATATATATCGTGAGGTAACACCCCACATAGCACAAACACGTATAATATACGTATAATAGAGATATAATTTAGACGTTCAATACATCTGATAGATATGAAAAATTAAGCTAGAATACATATACTAGACGTATATTTCACGTTTATATGTCCTACCCTTATACGTATGCCACATGTATAATACATGTCTACCTAGATATTTGTTATACATTTGGTAGACATTCGTTAATTTATTTAGACGTTCAATACATCTAATATATATGTAAAATTAAGCTAGGAAACATATACTAGACGTATACTCCAGGTTTATATGTCCTATCCTTATACGTATGTCACATGTATAAGACATGTCTAGTTAGATCTTTGTCATACATTTGGCAGACATTCGTTAGTGCGTGTAGCGTGGCATTCCTCTTAATTTTTGCCCATTTTTTCGAACTTTCGAATACACACCTAACAGTATTTTAGTATACTAAAAATTCACACTCGAGTAGTCTGTGCGTACGCATTATCATCACTTACTATAGTTTATCATAGTAAGTGATGAGGATGCGTATACACAGACTACTCGAGTGTGAATTTTTAGTATACTAAAATATTGTTAAGTGCGTATTCAAAAGTTTGA
>JAGDQP010023884.1:0-26863 GCA_022664845.1 Lepisma saccharinum | reverse complement strand
AATTCTTGGGCGAGTTTGAGAATTTGAGCTTTTGGTTGTGCTGCAGGGGAAGTCGGTAGGACCAAAATTGACTTAGAACGTTTATATTGAAAACCCAAATTCTGCGAGTTGTTTCTTCTGGAAGCTCAAATTGTACTCAAATTCTGCAGCGAGTTTGAGAATTTGAGCTTTTGGTTGTCCTGCAGCGTGAAGTTGGCAGGACCACCTTTGAGATGGACTTAGAGCGTTTATATTAAAAGCTCAAATTCTGAGAGTTGGTTTTTCTGAAAGCTCAAATTCTGGAGCAAGTTTGAGAATTTGAGCTTTTGGTGGTTCTGGCAACTTGACGCACCTAAAAAAAGGCTAAAATATACCAATGAAACGTATTAAACGTCAGATGCAAAAATGACACCAGTAAAAGATAAGTGATTGGCCTTTTTTTTTTCGGAAAAGAAAGAAACAATGATAGGTGTTGTTTGCAGGACATTGATAAGATCATATTTCTTTCAACAATAGCAAACCAAAGGACTGCACGGCCGGTTTTTTTTTGAAAGTCTGTTTGCAACGTAATACGAAACAGCTGGGAGAACTCTTGAGGTAATAATATTCTGTTTTTCTTTCCGTAAGAAGTGATCGCAAGTTATTGAATTTTATATGCAAATTGAATTAGATCCGTATGAAATGTAGCCATTACATCTTTACATTAATATTGAGAAGAAAACGTACGCGTGACATAAGAATGGCAACGTAAAGACAATTCACATTTACATATTTTCAAAAATAGCAAGTTTAAAATGTTTCAAAATTTTTCAATTACCAGACGACGCTTAATTCAGGGATACCGGACGATGAAGAACCAACTTCATTTTTAGTATATGTAAAATTCGTGGGAAGAAATACAAAATATATTCAGCAATAAACCATTAGACGTAAAGCCATGCAAAGCCACGGGATGACTGGTGGGCGGGGCAGCTGAATAAAGCGCGAGTTCGGCTGACAAGAGCTGCGTTGCATTGTAAACAACACCGATAATACAACCTCACGAGATTCCTGAAATGAAAATAATAAGAAGAAAATAGCTCAGACCTTCGAGAGTACACAAATGCTTCGTTTCGGTGCTACAGGCTGCCAAAAGCGTGGGAACATGAACTGTAGAGCTTGAAATTTCCAATACATTAGTAGACTGAGGCAGAATGGTACACCCAAAGACTTGAGACCTGCTCTATCCAAAAACGCATATTCCAAAATTGTGTGATTGATGCGCAAGGGTTTTCCAAAGGAAGTAGGAGATTTCCAGAGTAAATAGTAGGTCGAAATAAACACGAGTAGGATGACTTTCCGTACAAGAACAGATGATCTACATAATTACCGCTGTCTAACCGGGAAATGAGTCTCTTACTGAGTGATGAATATACCAAGCATTCGGTGAAATATATGCAATTCTTACTCGTTTTGTTATGCAACCACGCATCATTTCTAAAAAAAAAAAAATCGTCCCGCAAAGGAAACCTGTTTGAGATAACAACCTTGCGCAAACGAATTATTGTTACTTGGTACATGAGAGTCACATTTATGCTTATTTCGACCCACTCTTACTACATATAATTTCTGGGAATCTACTACTTCCGTTGGGGAGGGAATCCCTTGTGCACCCATTGCACAGTTTTGGAATATGCGTATTTGGATAGAGCAGGTCTTTGAGGGTATCACGCCACCTCAGCTCTATTGTTAATAATATCAAGCTCTAAAGTCTATTTCCCACGCATTCGGTAGACTCTAGTGACGAAACAAAGAATGGTCTATAGTTTTTTTTCTTCTATTCATATCAGGAATGTCGTGATGAGGTGGTTCTGTCTGTGTTATTTTACACACCCTTTATGTCAATTACTGGACTGGTTTGTGTTTCCTGTAACTCTCTTCTTCGTTCTTTGACTGCATCGATGTTTACTGTTTACAGAGCTACCCGCACACATTTGTCTATGTTTCTGGAAAACGGAGCTTTGGCGACGGATGGAGCTGCTAGCGTCCGCTATTTTATCAGAAATCCACGAAAATTTTTAAAATAATAGCATAAAACGGCTTTTAATATCTAGTTATTCATAAGTAACAAAAGTTCTTTGAATAACCACACCCCTTTCACTCTTTAGGCACAAATCGGCGCCCTTAAGATATCTTTATAGGAGACTGGGGCCCTGTTTCGCCACAAAAACTTGATAGGGGGCACTTGTATCGCTATTATTTATTTAAAATCTATTTATAAGATTTTGGTGCCTCTTTTACCTCGCGCCCGGGGCTCGAGCCCCACTCGTCCCCCGTGAGTACGGGCCTGGCGCTTGTTGTTGTTTGTCTCCTACATAAAATGGTCTCTGAACTGTACTCGAAATTTATTAAGTAAATAAATATTGGAAATGAATTTTAGCATTGGAAAATGGAGAACAATAGAGCCTAAAAGTACTATTCCCGAATTCGCAAAGTGCGGCAAAGAAAAGCTTGAAAAGATCCTTATTCAAAGTGGTCAAATAGTTTCCAGACTTCCCTATTACCTAGCTTATCACTTACAATTACAAAGTCCCACTAGAAAAAAAGTTCAACTCATCTCATTAAATCAATGTCTTCCAGAACTTTAATGATATGTAAAAGACCTGTTCAACAAATGGAAAATGTACATAAGCACTGCGGTGAGAGTCGCCTTTCTTAACTAACTAGACACAGACAGACGAAGAAAAGCAAAGACAAAGTGAAATGTGAGAGATGAAAAGGAAGGGGAAACGAAACCGGATGTGGGAGTTGGAAACGCCTCGAACTACAGACTAATCCAGAGCAAAGAAACATAGTCAAAACACTTGACGGGACAGGAAACGCGGACTTGGCTGCAGTCCAGGCAACAACTACTACACCCCTCTAACAGGCTGGAATGCAAGACAGCGGGAAATGAACTTTTGAAGCCTGTGCAACAGACGCTCAGGCATTCTACTCCACTTTCAGGTATTTCCATCAACAGCACCAACATGTTGGACTGTGACAACTGATTCGCCAATTTTGTCCCTCGCAGCTCGTTTCTGTTGCTGGCATTAATTTGAAATACTTAAAGAGTTTACTGTTTCTGAAGAATAAGAAGTTCTTAAGAGTTTGTCACGACTCCTCACCACAAAACTTGTTGAGCGAAATTAGGTTGATATATAAACCTTCTTTGATATAAAGCATCATCCATTTGTTCTGCCCTCCTTCCACAAGCTGCTGCCAAGGTTTACACAGATTAAGTTGTCACATTGAGTTTGGTGTTAGGTACTGTGCGAAACAAAACCGAGTTTAATCTTTACAACATAAAAATAATCGATATTCTGTCTCATTCATCTTATCAATAGCATCCATTCATCCATAAAAATTTCTTACAATGTTAGTGACGAAATTAAACGCTTTACCATCTACATTACAGTCTTAGAGGATATATTATAAACAGGGCTCTTCCAAAACCAATAATCAATTGGTTGGAAAAAATAAAAACAGAGAGAAAAAAGATAAATGTATTATATGCAAAAGTCACCTATATTACTTCCCCACGTAGGTGGCATCCAAAATCAGAAACTTGTTACACCTTGGTACCATCTTTAGCAGTCCATCGTCAACACATAACGCCTCCAGGAATACCCAGCTAGTTTTAGGCTAATTCATTAGTTGATAGCAGAGGCGGCTTAACATTCCAGCAGGCGCGCACTTCTCTATTAAGGTACATTTTCCTACAAGCGTCTATACTGTGATGCTGAACTGCAGACACTCAGCGGCAGACGCTACCTATGCCCCTATAATCAAATGTCAATGCGATCTTAGCGTTGGGAAATCGGTAGTATTTAATTACAGGTGAGAAGTAGGCCGCGTCTGTCGCTGAGCGTCTTTAACTCATCGTCACACACAACAGACGCTTGGAGGAAAATGTACCTTTACACGAGCAGAAATTGTCACGAAATTTTACCTTGTATCTTGAGGCGGGCGCGATGCCGCTCTATGACTATACAGTCAACGCTGGGTGTCTGCTGTTGCGGTGCGAAGTTGTGTGTTTGTAGTAGGGGTGGCCAGATCCAGATCCAAAGGAAACCGATATCCGGGTCTCAGAGGATCCGGATATCCGAACCCCGGATCCGAAACTCGGATTTTCGGTTTCGATATTCCGGTCCCATGGATTGTTGCGACTTCGGTTGCAGATTTAATTACCCAGTACCCTGACTTCATTGTTATGATGCATCTGAAACTACAATGCCGGGATGGTAAATTATGAAAAGACCTGGCCAATGCTTTCCCCATCCTCTGCCTACCGCATTCCGGCCAGAGCCGAAAATGACAAAAGCCCATAAATAAAGCCACTTAAATTCAATGTATCTGAAACTCGAAAAATATATTTTATAGAGATAGTTGTGTATTTGATTGTTATTGTTTGTCAAAAGTTAGTTGGTAGGAACATTTTTTAACGTCCTTTCTTTTTTCTAAAATACATGGTATATTTCTCAAAGCAAATGTATCTGGGAAAGGAGTTTCGTATTTTCTTACATCCCTGCACGCTTAAAAGGAGGAGGACATGTTTTTATTTTTTACTTTTAACAACGCAATGTTTATTGCGTAGTGACTGATAACCAGGTTACATGACAAAGGGTACGAATTGGTGAGGAGTGTGATGGTGGTGGTGGTGAGTTAGAAGAGACAAGAAGGTGCTGTCGATTATTTGTTTTCCTTTTGTCACTCAAATGTATGTATTAGTGACCGAATATTATATGACTGGTTTCTAAAGCACTAGTCTTGCAAATTGCAATCCATGTACAACTCAGTAATTTATTCTCTCTTTCTATGATCCTGTTCTCCCTCTCCCCTCTCAACACTCCAAAATGAACAGTAAAATAACCGAAAGAAGACTTATCGTTTGGTAGACAAAAAATCGCTCAAAATACGAATTAGAAAAGACTACGATGATGTGTCCATGCCCTAGATATCTGAGAACCGGATATCCGAAACTCGGATCCGGATAACTGAATCTCGGACCCGGATATCCGATATCCGGATCCGTTTGGCCATTCCTAGTTTGCAGCTGCTATTTTTCTATTCTCCTCCCGTGCAGTTCTGGCGCACTAGGTGAGCTGCACCTTGTTATGAAAGTAGATTTGATAACCTATTTTGTTCAGTTATATATTCAATATATTCTATCATTATGGAAAATGAAGATAACTAGCTATGTTTTTTGTCTTAAACTACACTCACTAGCTATATATTTTATACAAATTACCACAACAGATCAAAGTTACAATCTCTATTGAATAATAAAATATAACACTGTCTCTAATATAATTTTCACACTTCCTTCATTACTACCAGTTCATATTATCGCGTTTTGTTTCACATACGTAGTTAGTTATGTATTAATAGGTCGTGTGGTAGCAGTATTAGAACAAGTAGCTGCAGTCATAGTAGTAGAGGTATTCAGAAGTGCGAAGTTAACTCCGAAATTCGCAATTTTTTCGATTCAAGAATATTCCGGAATTACGACTTTCGACATTCAAAAATTCTGCACCTCTTATCATTCTTTTCAATAGGTGCTTTTCGGAGGGATATTTCCCTAACGCCTGGAAACAAGCAAACACTACTCCGGTTTACAAAAGGTGACAAGATATGTGTTAATTCATATAGGCCCATTTTTTTCTGTCCTCGGTTTAATCTGTGAAAAAATCATCACAGAAAGGATTCAAAAACACGTCCTCCGATTTCTTTCTCCCTCCCAGCCACATCCTCCGATTTCTTTGTACCGAATGCCCCCTGTGAAACCAACTTAGCTGTCCTACTGTCTCAAGCCACAGGTGCCTTAGCAAATAGACAAGAACTTGACGTCATATAACTAGACTTCTCCAAAGCATTTGAAACTACCAGTCACAAACTTCTTATACACATGTTTGACTCCAGATTTAATTTGCATGGACCCCTCCTTCAGCTTCTTACAGCATACTTATCTGGCAGAGAACAACGTGTCGTCTTCCCTAGTAGCACATCCAAATGGCTTCCTGTGCTTTCAGGTATCCTTCAAGAAAGTTCTTTAGGGCCAGTTTTTTTCCTCTACACTGACGATTTATGTGAAAGGATAGATAATTCCTACCCTGTAGTTCTCTACATTGATGACTGCAATTTTTTTAAGACCATTAAATCTACAGAAGACACTTTCTTTTTTCAAGCCGCAGATCAACAGATCTATAGATTCTGTTGAAATATGATGCAATAATTGGTTACTGAAAGTCAATCCGTGCAAAACTTCTGCAATGCGTTTCTCACTCAAAACCCATACCACAAAATGTACATACACATTATCATCATCTATTATACCATGGGTAGACCATTACAAAGATCTTGGTATCATATTTGATGAAAAACTCAGTTTTACACTTCACATTGAATTCGTAACTTCTAAAGCACTCAAACTTCTTGGACTTCTCTACAGGTTTACATATGTTAAAGATTTCAGAGCTGTTCGGTCATATTTTCTCACTTGTGTACTCCCTATTATCGAGTACTGTTCGTCTATCTGGTCTGTGGCTTGTGAAACTAACTTATCTAAATTGTACAAAGTACAAAATTTCTTTATTCATATTGTGCGACAAAGGATACCCAACCTCCAACCTAAATCTAACGCAGATATTTTGAATTCTCTTGACTTGAAAAAAACAGACATGCGTAGAAAACTAAATGACTTAATTTCTTTATAAAATAATGCAGGGAACACTCACAGTCAGGACCAACGACCTAAGAGTACCCAGACAAAATGCCCGTTCCCAACACCATTTCTACCTCTCAAAATCTAGATTGTGTTTGGTCCAACGATCTCTCGTATACAGATTGTCATATCTTTACAATACTCTTCCTTTGCCACGAGATTTTTGCCTAAGTAAAAGGAAATTTCTAAAGAATTGTTATGAGAATCTGGAATAATAATAATAATAAAAAACTGAGCTTATTACTACTGTATAATTATCTGTTGTTAGTATTATTATTATTATTGTTATATCACATTGTTACAAGAACGGTGTAAAATGACCCTTACTGTATCCGTGCTAACTTCTAATAAATAAAAAAAAAATATAAAATAAATTCTGACGATCCGAAATTCTGACATTCCGACTTCGAAATTCCGGAATTCCGAACACCCATGCATAGTAGTACACACAGTAATAGATTGCAACTCATTAGTACACCATAACTAAGAAATCGTATTGATGTTTTCCACACATTCTTTCGGAGTTGCATCTAAAATCCAGTCGAGTATTGAACTTCATGATTCTTCAATTAATAACATCTAATGAAAAGCAATAGTTCAGTATATTAACTTAATGACATCCACACTATTTATTAAGCATTATTCTGACTATAACAATCTCATACCACACTTGTAGGTGCTCTACTTCAAGATTCACATATGTACTCCTTTCGTAAGTATGTAATAAACTACACATTTCAAGTAACACACCTTTTGTCTTCTACAACAGAAAACCTCTTCATGTATAATAACGGACATAGACAACTTTAACGTAACTTCTAGAATATAGATGAACTTCTTTCGTGTTTATCTTGACAACCAACAAGAAACAAAACATCTACGCAGTGTGTTGGTTCTCATCTAAGAGTACCACATATTTATTCTTTATTTAACTTATATATAACTAGCGTGTTAATGTTAAATTTACTTTTTTCTTGTTATTTTTATTTACCCTCTTGACTGACAAATTATTTTGGTATTTTTTTTTGGAATTTGTTCCTTATTCCCTAACCACAGAGAGAGGAATTCCTTTGTAGTTGAAAGTGATGATAAAGAGGACGTTACTCAATTTACTACAGCCAAGTAAGTACATTTTATCATCACAAATAGTTTGTGTTAAAACTTTTAACAGTCGTAACTTGTGCTGTTTCGAATTTGTCGTAATAAATATTGGTAAAAACCTGAACAAAAGTAAATTATTGGATTTGCGATTAACCACAAGAGACACTTCATTCCCCCAGAAGACAACAGGTGGATCACAAGAATAATACCATAGAACTTCCGTTTAAAGACAAGAGAATTTATTGCCTTTTCTTTCGTATCGGAGGCTAATTGAAGTACAAGACCAGCCGCTAGAAAGGTTCCTCAACCGCCTCTCCAAATCGATAACGTTCTGCCTCACAACTTAGCCGTAAGTGGAAAGGACACTTCTCCATTTTTTTTTTCTTTTTGTTCTGCTCCAGTTGAAGCGAATCGTGCCATATCGCCTTGGATATTTTGAAGGTGATTCCCAACAGTGGTAAGTCAAATAATAAAAGCCTCCATTCACGTTGTGGTATATTTAGGAGCAAAGATATCAAAGTCATTTATAGCGCCCGCCATTACACACCAACATTACATTTCTACCTCCCCCTCTTTATTTTATGATAATCACCATTGCCTTAAAAGGGTCTTTGCATAAACACATAAAAATACAAATGTGAATTCTCGGACTTCTTTCCTCCTCAAAGGTTTTTAAACCCACATCCCCCAAGAACGTAAAACCTATTGCTGTGAAGTTAACTGCACTGGAAAACAAGTGTTTAAATAACTGCAAACGAAAAGAATGGCTCAGCATTATCCTAAATCATGAAACTGGGTTTATTACACTCAAATCAACTTCCTTTGTAAACCATATGCCCATGTGGTAGGATGTATGCATATTTCAGAGGTCGTCCTCAACATATGGAGATAATGGTGAGATAAAAACTCAAGCAGCTGGTGTCCCTATTATACGTACCAAGTTTACTCGGCAACTTCGTCTAAATTATAAGTGTATTGAGCCATATTTAGTTGAGGAGTCTACGTACATTCACACGGAAAATCGACTACAAATTGGTCTGGTATAAAGGCCATAATTAGAAACATATAAATTAGATACACAAAACAAAGTTAGTGTATTAACATGTAAGTTTTTGCGAAGTAAGTAAAATTTAAAAATATATTGTATAATTATTTATATGCAAGAGAGTCAATAACTTCAATTATACTTTATTCGCTCTAACTTTTCACCAGAAATTAGTACAAGGCAAATTTTGGTTCTAATCTTGAACTTGTGCATTTAATGTGGAAGTATAAAATCAGTTATGGCTTCTTGAACGTTAGTGTAGCACTATGCTATAATAACAACACACAAAACTAAAGAAAGAATTAGTCTTGTACTTAGTTCTATGTGCAAAGATAGCGTGAATTATAATATTTCAGTAATTGAACGCTACTTGAAGCGTATTATCTTTAAGCACGAATTAAGCCCAGCAACAACCGTTTTTTGAATTAAGAGAAGAGGAAGTATGATATTATTTTTCTTTCAAAAGTATATTTGCATCTGTTAATGCCCCCACAGTAAAAAAAATAAAAAAAAGTCGGTAAATTTATAAGTTAGCAATCTGTTTGCCAAGTGCACAGTGCTTTTGATTGTACATATTTGTTTCTTTATTGTAATATAATGACTTAACGAAGCAAACGTTATACTGCACCACTGTTGCGTAGTCTTGTAAAACTAAGCTCATTTTGTTCTACAAAAGTGTGTGGGTAATAGTGGGACAACTTCGTATGTGTATCATCTTACACCATTTCCACATTGATGTAATTAAAACATTTATTTTAATGCGCGTAAGACGTGAACAGGAGTTATAAAATAGCTTTCCTTATTAAGTTGGTCGCTAACATGAAGAAAAAGGAAATCAATCACAGATAGAAAAAAAATCTAAAATGTGATTTACACTAATTATTTTTCTTTATATATTTAGGATTAGAAATAATTAAATTCCACGAATGATACATGTAAGTAAGATTATGACAACGAGTTAACTATTGATTGACACTGGCTAGAACAGTGAGTTCCAGCTCCACTTATGTCAACATCTTGAAAGATATTTCCTCAGATGAATGGTGAGACGATATCATAAGTAGACACAACTTCGTCGTTTAGTTCCACATCCTTTTCCACGAAAGTTGTCACCACTATGAAGTTTGGGGTTTTGAAATATTAGTGAGCTTAGAAAATGATTGGTAGAGTAGCAAACATATTTATGAAATAACTAAATTTCGACAGCTAGCAGGTACCATCCAGTATTCACCTAGTGAATATAAAAAAAAATTATAGAAAAAATCAGTTAAGGAGACTGGCAGCAGAACTCGAAACTGCGCCCTCCCCAGTACCGTTCCTAAGTCTGTGACCTTTCAAGTACGAGAGTTGGGTATTTCTAATTACAAAAGTAACAGAGAAAACAAGAGCTTTGCATGGTATCTGTAAACATTAATTACTTATATAGGAAGTACTCAGTTTGGTTGAGGTTCAGATTAGTCTCTGGAAGCAGGATTGTACTCAAAGATGGATATACGTTTGCAGTAAGAGTTTACAAGAATTGTATGGGTGTCATGCGCTCCTAATGTACACATTATTCAAGCTATGCCAAACGGAAAGTTTCTATTTTGTTAAAATGATACACTTCACCATTGGTATTTAATAAATTTGATAGAGGAAACACTGTTGTTTCATCTCAAGTTTCACTAACAACTGTTACTTTGGGGTTTAAAAGCCAGCCTCGGCGGTCATGACGTCTGACGAATCAAGCTAGCGTCCAAGAAGTTTCGGGTTCAAACCCATGCTGGAGGATGGATGTTTGTGAACTTAAGAACAATTTTGCATCGTAAAAATATTTTTTTGTAAATTTACAAGAAATGTGGAAGCAGCTGTCACGGGTGATGAGAAGTGGGTTCTATACCGGAATGTGAAGTATCGAAGGACTGTGTGGCGCGTTTCTTAATCGCCTAAATGGACGTGCAAACCAGAACTTCATCCCAGAAGGTGATGTAAATGATATTGTGGATGTAAAAGGCATTATTCACTGGAACGTCATGGCATCCAACCAAACCATTAATGCCTTCCACCTTCTAATGTCAACAGTTAGAGAAACTACGAGTAGCATTGCCATCGAATCGGCTAGGTCTTACCAATCGTCAAGGACTCATCATCCACCATGATTACGTCATACCATATCCTACTAACGGGCTGTTTTACCCCACTCGCCCTACTTTCCTGACTTGGCTCATACAAACCTGTTTCGCGCTTTGCAGAACTCCTTATCTCAGAAAAACTTTGATGATGCGCAGGCTGTGAATACTACGTACAGCAATTCTTCGACTCGAAATATCCGGACTTTTATCGGCAAGGATTCATCTCCTACCAGAAAGATGGCAAGATGTGATGATTGCGATAGGGATTATGCATAGTCCTAGGTGAGTTCTATTTTATGTCATTTGCACTTCTATACGAATACCAAAAACAGGTAGAATTTTTGCACGCATCCAATTTGACAACCCTTTCGATAGTAAGTAATATTTTCTAACGAAAGTAATTCATAATATGAACGAGGGATGAATTCTTGTATAAAGGAAAAGGCATACAGAGTGGGATTTGGAATATATCCAATCTATCGTAAAACATGGTGGTGGTTGCGTTATGATGTAGGGGTGTATGGCAGCTTCTGGAGTGGAGAATTTGTGTTTATTGATGGGACAATGAATAAGCTTCTCTATGCAGTTATTTCTCAACAAAAGCTAAAAGAAGTGCAGAAACACTGACGTGGTACCAGATTTTTACTTCAAATCTGACATACTGCCGAAATAGTTCGTATGTGGTTCGTCTAGAACAGCCACCATCAATTAAATCCTCCACCACAATTTTCGGCCCTTGATGCCATAGAACATCTATGGGATGTATTGGACAGAAGGGCGGGAAACTCAACATAACCAGCAAGGAGAACCTGAAGATGGTGTTTTTTCAAGAGAGGCAGGAAATAGAGGTTGTGCAAAAGTGACTTCAGGCAGTTATTCACAGTTGCGGGAAGTCGACAAAATGTTAAAGTAGTGCTCATGTTCTCGTCACAGGAAAACAACCGTTGTATAATTTGATGTGTCTATACTTATATCCGCAGCTGTAGGCGTCATTATAAAAAGATATAATTTATTTTTAGTAATAAATAACTTTGGTTTTTCTTTCACGTCTGTCAAGTCAAAATCGCCACGTTGAAAACTGTATTAAAAATATGCTTAATCGTTTGTGCTGGATTGTGCAGCAGGAATTTTCCTTTGTGCTCAAACACACAAGACATTATTTTTTAAAAAAGCATGTGGCGATTCTGGCTTGACGTCAAGTGAAAATCGCCACATCTCTAAATATTTATCTGCAAAACAAAAGCCAGACACAATCAATTGTGCTTCGTTTGTGCTGGATTGTGCAGTCACAATTATTGTTTGTGCCCTAATATTTTCTAAGATATAGCAAATTTTCAAATCTGATGACTCACTCCAAAATAATCACTCCAATGAATATTTTAATTTTCACAAATAAACTACTCCATTCGTTTGTGCTGCATTGTGCAGCAAGAATTTTCGTTTGTGCTCAAATACACAAAAAAATAATTGTAAAATTATGGCGATTCTGACTTAACGTCAATCCAGAATCGCCACATTGTTTTTCAAAATAATCTCCTATGTGTTTCAGCACAAACAAAAAATCTTGTTGCACAATCCACCACAAACGTAGCACAAATGAAGAAAGTAGTTTATTTGTAAAAATTAAAATATTTTGAAATGTGGTTATTTTGGACTGACTTTACCAGATTTGAAATTTTGCTATATCTTAGATAATATTAGGGCACAAACAATAATTGTGACGGTATAATTCAGCACAAACGAAGCACAATCGATTGCGCCTGTCTTTTGTTTCGCAGATAAATATTTAGAGAAATGGCGATTTTTACTTGACGCCAAGCCAGAATCGCCACATTTTTTCAATTATTCCGTTGTGTATTTGAGCACAAACGAAAATTCTTGCTGCACAATCTAACACAAACGAATAGAGTAGTTTATCTGTGAAATTCGATATACAGTATTTTAAAATATTGCTGTTTTGGAGTGACATCATCAGATTTAAAATTTTGCTATATCTTAGGGAGTATTAGAGTGCAATCAATAATAATCCAGCACAAACGAAGCACAATCGATTGCGTCTGTGCTTTTTCTGCAGATAAATATTTAGAAATGTGGCGAATTTCACTTGACGTCAAGTCACAATCGCATTTTGTTAAAAAAAAATATTTCGTTATATGTTTGAGCAGAAACGAAAATTCTTCCTGCACAATCCAACACAAATGAATTGAATAGTTTATCTGTGAAATTCGAAGTATTTTAAAACGTTGTTATTGTGGAGTGACGTCATCAGATTTGAAATTCCGTTATATATTAGGGAGTATTAGAGCAAGAGCGCAGACAATAATTGACTTCAATCCAGCACAAACGAAGTACAATCGCTTGCGTCTGTCTTTTGTTCCGCAGATAAATATTTAGAGATGTGGCGAATTTCACTTGACGTCAAGTCAGAATCGCCACAATTTTACAATTATTTCGTTGTGTATTTGAGCACAAACGAAAATTCGTTACGTAAACATGTACAGTACCATTACTGCACAAGCATAGCACAAACGAATAGATTAGTTTATTTGTGAAAATTAAAATGTGGCTATTTTGGAGTGACGTCATCAGATTTGAATTTTTTCTATATTTTAGAGAATATTAGGGACAATAATTCTGACTGCACAGTCCGGTACAAACAAAGCACAATTGATTGCGTTTGTCTTTTCTTCCATAGATAAATATTTCGAGATGTGGCGATTTTCATTTGACGTCAAGTCAGAATTGCCACAGGGTTTTTTAATTGATCTCTGGTGTGTTTGAGCACAAACGAAAATTCTTGCTGCACAATCCAGCACAAACGATTAAGCACAATTTTTAATAAAATTTCAAATGTGGCGATTTTGACTTGACGGAAGTTTTTCTTTCTGGTATTGTATCTACATCAATGATTGGAGTACAATTCTATTAATTGCTAATTTTCTATCTTGTAAAGATTGTGAAACATACATCTGTAAACCTAAATTCTGCGGCTGTGCCCATACTTCTTCTGCCCATGACTCTATGTTATTGGTTTTCTTAGGGCGGGTCGGCAATCTCTAATATCCATATCTCGCAACTGGCACAAGAACAAGCTTAACTGTGGTATTTTGACGAGGTGATTTCCAAAATCATAATTGACTGACTGATATGTATGAACTTGCTGAGAAATATGTTCCTTACATTTCCTTTAGAGCGTGCTGCTGCCATTTGACCTTGATTTTTGAAACATCGTATTTTTTATGTAACTACATCTATGTTTTCATTGCTTATATTAAGGAAACAGTTTATTCAAAGAATAAATACTTGGTTTATTTCGTGACAATTAACAGTACAAATGACTCAGTTACAAGTTGTAAATTTATTTGCTTTCAAATTCATTCTCTTTCTTTCCGTGCTATTTAACCTTAAATTTTTCTTCACATTTGGACGAAGGATGTATATTTTCCTTTTGGAACGCTACTGCTTGTAAGGTAAAAGTACGATGACATTTTTGTGCACCAGGAACACGCAATCACTCAAGTTTCGTAAAATTGATTCCTGTTTTATGTTTTAATGAACTGATCTTACGTCAGTTTGCTTCGTCCATTTTATCTTTTCTAACATGGAAGGTTAAGATTATATTCACACGATGGGTTTAAACCAATATATCTAACGTTAAGTTATTTCTTGCGGTGGTGTAAAAAGTAGTACTGTGGCGCTATAAACTATCTTATCTAATGTCTCATAAACCGATATTTAGAAACATGCAATCGTACAGAAAATAATTTTAATGGTAAGAAAAACGATATATCACTATCGCTACAGTTTAATTTCTTGAACAAATTTTAGCAGAGAGCAGCATGTGCGTGATTCAAGTATTTGGGTCGATTCGATGAAAAATGATATTGCGTTGAAAGGTCAAGAACATGCTTTTCAAGCTCTGAAGCACGGAAGTCATCAATTGTATAGTACACAATCGTTTTTGGTTCTGTTTAGATTTTATCGACATCATAGTTATACGACATCCTGAGACAAGCTACTCAGGATGACAACGTTTAACGCAATGAAAGCCTAACGAAAATATTTTGGTTCTTGACCATAACATTAACTCTAGGAAGTCCAAGGGGGAGTCTTGACGAACCCACTCATATGTATTTCTTTATAAAACACGTGGTAAGTCTTGATTAAAATATTGAGAATTTTATTTATTGTCTATCGTTACTTCTTTGATAAATACATAACACTAATGTGCATTTTTGTTTAGTATCTTGTAAGTTAAAAATTGATTTCGAAGTAGTGGTTTTGCCGACCCCCCCCCCCCTTTCCTCCTGGACTTCCATGTGACATATTTTCTACGAGTATAATTTTTATAATTTGTGTTTATAAAGGACAGTGTTCTTATGGAGGAAAACAACATATCGGCCATGAATAAATGCTGAATGCTTCTCGTATATTCATTTCTTGTGTTAGATGGCGTTATGTGAGCCAAGTTTTGCCTCCTTGTTTGTCATCGTCTCCAATGCATGCATTTTGTAAGTTTTTTTTTACTTCTGAGCTTATTTGACTCGTACCGGAATGAGAATTCTATGTACAAGGATTTTGCTTTTTGAATGTTATGTATACGAATGTGTTATACTAAGTGCAATTAGCATTTTTGTATAAACTAAAAGTCCAAAGCAAATTGGTGTAATTAACGCAACATCAGCTGATTTGAGTACATAAATAAATTTTTTGTTCAAAATTATACCAAAAAACCGCGGAGTCTTTTTATATGAACATATATATTTGAGTGGTATATGTACGAATTTGTTTTAAATGCGAATCAAAACTATTGTTAAGTTATGAGAGTAAACACAGATATTAAAAGTTATATATAAAAGTTATTGTTAAGTTATAAGAGCTGTTACCGCCCACACAATTCATTTTATCCTTTTATCATTTTATGTATAGTGTGTTCGAGGAGCCCCTCCGGATCTACTTTAGACCAAAAAAAGTCTTGGACTTCCTAGGGTTAATATTGATTGTGTATCGATTTTTGTATGTGTGAAACTCAAAAAGTGTACTTCAATAGTAATGGGAAACTTTGCTGAATGCTCATTTTCTGGATTACAGTGGGTGGATTGACACCGTGTCGTTACTGTGTGTAAAAAGAGTTGTGACGTGTTGCGAAACTAGATCGATAATTGCAAGAAGAAATAAGCGTGGATACGTTTTATGCATTAGTTCATTTTACTCTATACAATAGATACTCATTAATTTATAAACAGAGCAAACGTTTTCTATTCAATATTGAACCCATATTAGGTAATGGAAATTCACACATTACAATAATTGAAAATGTTCCGAGTAACCTGCGTTTTGAAATGGGTGTGAAGCAATCTTATGCTAACCTTCAAATATGTTCTTTTGCTCTCAGAGTGGACTAATCTCATGTGCTAATTCAGTCTTGCTACTAATTATTTGGTGGAGAGAGGAGTAGACCCACACTTAGGGTAAATGGCGCCCTGTGTTTGGCCACATTTTGGTTCCTACCGGTTCCACATCACACACACCCTCTTATTTTTACTAATTTTCGCAACCTGGGGTCCATACTTGTTCTCAACCTAAGATTCTCTAACATTCTCGGAAAGCGGTGAAAAACAGTTTATACTTTCCCTAATTCTGCGATAACAAATCACTTACCTTCCTCATCCTTCTGACTGATTACAAATCGAGTCACTTGACTTCCATTCTACTAAGTTTTGATGAGTGCTTTCGTTCTCGAAAGGCCAAATTGAAGATCTTGGCCAAGAACCAGACAACTCCATTTTTAATATTTTGTCAGGAAACGAGAAAAAGTTCATAAAACATGAAACATGGTTTTAAATTAATATATGCTTCAAATATACTGCATTGTTACATGTTTAATAAGTCAGACATTGTTGTAGAAATCAAAATGTTCCTATTTCATTATTATATGCATAATCATTTGTCATGGAGCTGTATTGTCTTTTGCCTCGTCATACCTACTTTCCTACATTACCACAAAATAACAGTAAATATCTACAGATTATGAGAAGAAATGAACAAGAAACCTTTATTATATGAAGTTATTTCACGTCAACAAAAGAATATTTCGAAAATCTGTTACATAAAAATAATTTTCCGCACCATCTGCATCAACGTCGTCATGAAGACATACAGTCTGGATGAACGTATTTTCTTCTTATTTTTTGTTACGTCATTATACTTTTGCAAGCTGAGTTTCATTATTTCGTAAAACAGTCTATGAAGACAATGATAGTTTTAAGCCATGTTTTCCAAGTGGAAAAGTAAAACTTTGGTAAACTTTACTCTTATATGGGCAAGTCTAGAATTGCCAACTTTTGAAAAGGAAATACCGGACACCCTCCATCAGTTGTGACATCATCGCTCGTCAAAAATGTGAACAACCTGAGTTTCCGCTAGATTTTCAGTTTGGTGGGGAGGGGTGTAAAGTCAAAATTGGGAGGATGTAAGTGAAGTTTTGTACGGTTTCTATCGACATTTTACAGCAAAACTGTCAAGGTCGGGGGGCAGTTGTCGAGACTTTGGGGGTAAACACCCCCACAGGGAGGGTCTGGTGGAAAAGTGATTACTTCACATAAAATTGAGCGATTCGGAGTTCGAATTTAATAACTTTAGTTACTTTTGAAGCATTTATTAAACTTACCTATTCCAGTTTTGGTTGAGTCGGCACGTGTAATTTTTGTAGTCTAACATCAATAATACATCGTACTTTAAACACAGAAAAGCAAATATAATTGGCAATATAATTATGGTATGCACAAAATATACTTGAAATACAAGTCTTACCAGCTTCGCTCTCCTCTACTCTCCATGGCTTGAAGAACCGAAAAATTATTAAATTTGCATGAGAAAACTCCAAGATATATAGTCTCATTCTTGATGGTTAAGAATCTTTATTTATTTATTAGAAGTTAGCACGGATACAGCAAACGCCATTTTACACCTCTATTGTAACAAACAGTAAACAATAATAACAACAACAATAAAAATAATATAACAACGAAGACTTATGCAATAGGAAATAATATTTTTTTTTCATTCTAGATTCATATAACAAGCCTTTAGAAATCTACTTTCACTGAGGCAGAAACCTGGTGACATAGGAAGAGTATTGTAAAAATGTGATAATCTATATACAAGAGATCGCTGGACCAAACACAATCTCGGTTTTGAGAGGTAGAAATGATGTTGTGAACGAGAATTTTGTCTGGGTACTCTTAGGTTAAAAAGTGGAAGAAGGTCGTTGGTCCTGAGTGTGCCCTGCATTATTTTATAAAGAAATTTTAAGTCATTTAGTTTTCTTCGTGTGTGTGTATGTTTTTTAAGTCAAGAGAATTCAAAATGTCTACGTTAGATTTGTGTTGGAGGTTGGGTACCCTGTGTTGTACAATGCGGATAAAGAAATTTTGGACTTTGTGCAATTTAGATAAGTTGGTTTCACAAGCCATAGACCAGATAGATGAACAGTATTCAATAGTAGGAAGTACACAGGTAAGAAAATATTACCGAAGAGCTCTGAAATCTTTAATATCGGTAAACCTGTAGAGAAGTCCAAGAAGTTTGAGTACTTTAGAAGTTACGCATCTTGCAATGAAATGCGAAATTAATTAAAATTATTAAAAGAGTAGGAAATGGGGCAGTTACGGGAGCGACAATAAAATTATTATCTGAGTTGACAAGTATTGTTGAGTAGTTCTAAACCTGTGGGGTGGGGAGAGAGAAAAAGAATAAAAACAAGGGTTTGTTGCGTAATAAAACATCATCTGTCTTGATAAATCCATTAATACGATTGTATATATTGACAGATAGGTTTATTTTTCAAGTTTGCAATTTAATTTCAAAGAAAAAAGTATTTTTAGTAGAAATCAGAAGAAAAGTATTTTTAGTAGAAAAGTAGAAATCATTTAATGGCTAATAAAAAAAGGCCAAACATGGCAAGAGTTTCATAAAATAAGCTATATTTAAGGCTATAAGCATTTCGTATATTTGTATGGCTAAATGCCTCTCCAAATATGCTAGATCTAGCCAAAAATAGGCCAAACTGGCATCACTGCCACCTTGCAAACGATAACATCACTGCGACGGAACAACAAATTCGTTGCGGAATGGAATTGCGCTAAGGCAGTGATCAGCCCGTTGTCAAATCCGGTTCATTTTAGAATCCAGATTCAACTAAATCTACTTTCCACGGAATTAAAAAAAAAATGTATAGAACCGGTAGCTCGCGCAAAGTTAACTGGCCAGCTAGTTGAATTTATCAAACAACTTTCATTTTGTCTTTGGTAGCTTAGCACATATTTACATATTTGGAGAGTAGCTCCTTGGTCTGGAAGTTTGCTTTTTTTTTTTCTTATTCAGTGAAACTGAATTTCATATCATATGTTCATTATGCCCTGGTTCCGTACATGTATGAGAACTCCAGGAGCTGTCTGTGTCTTGCCCCGTCATGTTGATTTTTTTTTCTATTGTACGTGCAGTTCCAGTGCATTAATATCTGTTAGAAACAACGGACTTGGATCGTTTTTGCATTTATTCAAAACGATTATTTTTAACAATATATTTACATTAAAAACTAAATTTGGTTAAAAAAATGGAGTTTTCTGGTTCTTGCACCGGCATCTTCAATTGCACTTGCACAGTAGCGGTTGCCTTGTCGCCCTTAGTTCGGCGCTCTGTGCCAATGTAGCACTCGCACTAACCTAAATCCAGCCCCGAATGGTACAGCTACTTGAAAAGAAAGCAGATTTAACGCACGTTCAGTTTGAAGTACATTCCCATTCCCTGCTAATTAAGTAAAATGTTCATCCAAATTTCAGATCGATTTTCTCAAAACTGAACTTTTTATAGACCCTTGCTATTTTTGTAAATTTCGTCATTAAAAATTATTATATAACATTTGCTCTATAATTCTTTCACAACAGGTAATCAGTGTGAACAAATCTGAACAATTCGGGACAGGCATACGTTACTGTATTGTACCTTCCATGTAATTCGTTTTACCTTTATCATTAAATTTGAACCAATGATTCTGAGAAATACTGCACGATGAAAATTATTGTATTATTAAAGGCAAGTTCACATTTCCGTTCTTTCTACAGATTAAGTTTACTGCCAAGTAACGTATATTACGAACTATCTAGCATTTGTAATTGAACGCAGCGTTGTCAAGTTCCCGTCGCAATATTTCCCTCAAAATACTGAAAAAAATCCCGTTATTAGTAAAAAAAATTCCCGGATTCTAAGTTTTCACTAAAATAACAATGCATTTTTTTTTAATGTGCAAAAAAGATACAACAACATTCTCCGATTACTTTTTCCTTTCATCTTTTTTGGCCCAGATTTTCCCGTTTTTCGGGAAATTTCCCTCTACCTGACAACACTGATTGAATGCAACCTATTCAGACCACAAACGCACTACTATAGATACGGCAATGGGCTTCCCTTTTATTTCCCATTTGTCGTCGTCGTCAATTCTAATACCTCAACAGAGAAAAATTATTGCAATACGTAGCTCTGATGGCTAAACCGTAACTCACCGGCTGAGCCCGATAATTAATTTTACCAGTTTTTCAAATCCCTTGGGGACCATTCTACTTTGCAATCCAGGAGACAAAAAAAGGAAAACAATTTACAATCCATGTCCCACATTAGGGAAAAAACTTACACAACGTTTTAAACATTGTAATATATAAGCAAATATGTATATAACTTCCCTGGTCTTTTTTTTTTAAAGGAAGTATAATCGAGAACTATACGGATTATGTTGTACAAAACGCAAAAGCAGTATTCTAAAATGTTACTGAAATAGCTTGAATTGAATATACCATGTGGAGGATGTAAATTATCGTGCTATAAAATCTCCCCCTCTTCTTTCATACAAAGCTACACAGTCATATACACACGCATGCATCGAACAAGGGAGCATACTTGTATTAACATCGAACTTGTGCAAAAAAATTTAGTTTCGGAAATTGCTACTTTTTGTGCAGTTTTTGTCGTCTTTCAGTGAGAAGAAATTAAAAGCTTGCCAGTAAAAATTAACCAAAACTTTAGCCATGATAATCTCTGAAATGTTTCGTAAATATTCACCACTTCCGATTCATAGTGAATCGAACGAAACATTTCGAAAAACAGAGACAAATCCCTGGATGCGTCTGTGATGATCAGCAATAAATATTTAACATAATAAAGAATCATTTACTTAGCTACGTAGATAAGAAAAATTAATGTAAATGTAAATGCCTAGAAATTATTATTTTTTTCATAGAAGTTTTGATACCAACAAAGCAAAATAGCGGGAAAATGAGAAAAACTATGTTTTTCGCCCTTTTGCCTTGATAATTTCCTCAACTTTCTTTGGCATACTTTCAATTCCTGTTCTTGTCAGTGCAGAGATGTTTTCTTCATGTGTCCGTACGTGCTTTACACCTTCTATCAACTGACGTTTTGTGGTACAACGAATAGTGCTAATCCTGTTCATTATTGAACTCCATATTTCCTCAATAGGATTGGAATATGGAGTGTTGCCTGACCAATCTAATATGTTGATATATTCATTCTTCAGATGATACATGATTAATTTGAATGTGTGGCATTGTATGAATATGACATAATTATTCGGAAATCAAATCTGCATTTCAGGCATTAGGTGACTGTCAAACACAGCTTCCTACTGCTCCTTTTTCATTATGCCGTCAAAAACTAACCGGTTCTTTTGCAGAAATCAAACTCGAAACTATGATTTTGTCTGAATGTTTGACCACCTCTCTTGTTCCTTCTGAAAGCAACTGCTCGCCAGGTCTTTTCCATACTCGTGCTTGCTGGTCCTGGATGCGAATTTCGGATTTGTGTGTCAATGTGCAACTGGGGGCGGAGCCTACTTGAAGGAGCAATAAGACAACATTTCATAAACCATAACATACCATGTCGAAAGGAACATAAAATCCGATGAACCTTTCTTTTAAAGAACCCAAAACATTGTTCCCTAATAAAAATAAAATAAATTAATGTGTCAACTTTTCTAGTATGAATGTTGTAATAGTTCTAGTTTAGTTTGTAGTCGCATTGAAATTTAACACATTTCACAATAATAGGAAATTTAGCATATTTCACATTCTGAAAGTTCAATCGCCTTTCACCCTCCAAAAAAAAAAAAAATAGTTTTGAGATATTCATTTATTCTAAATTTGTTCAGTAAGTTATTCAACTTGTTTTTCAGTCCATTCGGGTCGATCAGTCTTAATTTGTTGCTCCATCGTTATATGTTTATTACTTTGCAAACGTTTGATATATTTTAGATAGTATCTCTGTTGTTTTAATTTTAGGTTATTTCTGTACGTGATAACGGCATTATTTACAGTATTTTAAATAAAGTATTGTAGGAAGGGGGAGCAATACATCAGTTTAGCTACTTTTCCCACCGACTACTGAAAATATCTGCGAAATTCTTAATTTGCATCCCTATAGATACGAGGCATACTTAGATGCGTTCAAAATACCTAAAACTGTATATAATATGAGAGGGCTTACGCGATTCATAGACGAACAGAATCTATGGTTAATTTCTCATATATTTGCTACTAGTTTTATATGGCGTTGAATGTACTTCAAACGTTAGTTTCATTATTTCGAATGCGTATAGTGCAGAATGTGTTTTAAAAACAAAGGGAGGTGTGAGCCAAAATATACAGGGTAAGTCAAAATCATGTTCCCGATTTCGTTCATTTGTTTCTTGAAAAGTAATGAGCTTTTCCTTCAGATGTATTTTTTTTCTGGAATATAATCTCAAAAAGTTTTTCTCCCTCCTATCTATCGCAGAGTCGTAGTTGCGCTTGCATCCACCAGGAGGAAGTTTAGTCAAAGTGAACAATATGGCTACTACAGGCCAGCACAATTGAATTGGGAGATTAAGAATTGATGAAATGGCCACCACGATCTCCAGATCTCATCCCTTGTGATTTGTTCCTCTGGGGTTTCATCAAGGATGGTGTATTTGTGCCAACGTTTGCTAGAACAGTGGTTGAATTGCGTGAGCGCATCGCTGCAGCTATGACTCTCACATGCTAGGAAGAATTTGGCAGGAACTTGGTATAGAATAGATATGTGTTGTGCAACATGTGGATCGCACATTGAACGCTTACAATATGTTACAAAAAACTTTTTGAGTTGGTCACTCAGTATATGTAATCTCTGTTTATTTAAGTCTTATTGAAAGGAAAATAATAATAATAATAGAAATCGGGAACATCATTTTGACTTACCCTGTATAATGTAGATGCTAGTATGTATATTCTTGGACTATTACTCCTTGATTTTGCATCAGGTTCTGCATTGTGTCCATCCGAACACTATTTTAAGAAAGTAGTTACATTATAGAGTGACAATTTTCTACCAATACCAATCCGAATCATATTATTTTCAACCGCTTCTGTTGGGCAATGCTCATGTAGCTAGTACAGTGAATGAGCTTTCTATTGTAGGGTCACTCAATACTTTACCTGCTGCTTTACCTGGCACAGAGAAAGTTCTTCCAATCACTGAAAATATTATTCCAGCACGGTAACATTATCTAATAACAACACAATTGAGGTTTATAATACCCTAACACAAGACAAAGACGTTTTAAATTGTCAATTACAGAACATGCATGCACAGAAATGATTTACAATTCAACAAAGAGGGGCATCTGTTGCGGAACTGTAAGAAATAGAGGCATCCCTGGTGGTGAATGTATGAACTAATACCACATACAAATTATAGAGGTTCATTTAATGCATTTCCAACAATGAAAATGCTTTAAACGAATTTTCACAGATGTCAAATTTCTAAAATCATACCCCGCTTGATCTAAAAATTCCTAATTCGTTGTCCAGGGACTGTAGCAATCTTATATTCATACGCTGGTTTCAGAACATAAAGTAGCACTTTTACACAGTATCGCAATGACATAACCAGAATTTATAATCCACAAAACCGTACGTCAACATTCCTTTCAGAGTTACGTATATTGTTTAAACTAGCTATTGTTTTCTTTCGTTGTCAAATGACTGGAAACTGCAATTACTTGTCAATAGTTACTAATATGACAGGAATACACTGGAAAATAAATGTATTTGATATCCCATATTGTAATTGTTCTGACGATCAGCTAACAGCAAACGTGAATCTTTTAATTTTCCAATGTACATTGTACAATTAATTCAATAGGTCGTACCGCCCTCTTCAAAATCCTACTTAGACTTAAAATTCCCTCACCTTTTTCAGTTAATTCTTTAATTTCTCCACCAAATATAAAAATGGGCTGCATTATATTGAAATTTGTCCGTAAAGAAACAATTATATATAAAGAGTGTTGAACGAAAGTAAATAAATGTAGTTAAATGTGTTTGTATAAATTAATATAATGAGTTCTCCTCAAAATTGATTCCCTTTCGATGGCTAAATATGCGGAACAAAGATAAGATAAATTGCTTGTTATAACAATCATCAGGTTGAATAATAATAGTCTTCATAGATCAAAGATCAATGATAAAACTAGTGTCATAAATAATCCGTACGATCCGAAATATAAACATTCTAGCTTACATTTCAAATAAATCTCAAATGAACTGATCATATATTCTATACCATTAAATCAATCCTAAAGGTCGTTAAGACAATAATGGACTTCAACTTCAACTTCCCTCAAATAATGAAGAAATCTCAACCGTCATAAATGGAAGTACGCGAATTATGATTATTGTGGAATCTTTATCTTACAGATATATACTAAACTGGTGGAAAGAGGATTTCATCACTTGATGGCTACATAGTCCTCATATAACCAATAAATGGAAATGGACACTGAAAGACTAATATTTATATATATAAATCACAGCCATATTCAATCCACTAGTGGATGAGGCCTCTCCCCGAAGGGAGGAGTTGGTCTACTGCTCCCACGCTGACCAGACGGGTTGGGAGAGGAGAGCCGAAGCTCTCACTGTGATCGCCACTGTCTTTTATTCACAGCAGCTCCCCAATTGTCCTCACGATGCTGGGTCAACACCGAAATTTTTGAGCCCCACCGGGAATCGAACCCGGGACCGCTCGCACTGAAGTCGAGCGCGCTCCAACTAGGCTACGCAGGAGCTCATATATATATATGTAATATCTGATCCGTCCTTTTTATTTACTTGAAGAAAACATTTTAACAATCAAACAAATACATTTCATTGCTTAAATAAACAAGGTAATAATAACATGTGTAACAGCTTGATTAGAAGTTTTTTGAACATGATATTTTGTTGGTGCCTGAAATACTTCTGCCTCAATAAACAACAATACCCTAGAGAACTATGGGAGTCGGAAGATTAATCAATTGTTGCAAAACGATTTAATTGCTTTGAATATTTATCCCTTTTCGGAACTCAATTAGGTAGTGCTAATGATTGTTTATTTACCATTACAATGATGGCAAGTAAATGATTTAGATACAGTACGCTACAGGAACCATTGCATTTAAAAATAAATAAAGTTAAAAAGAAGTACATTTGTAGTGTTTGTGTTCTTCCACCAACGCATGAAACAAAACACGTTTAAAATGCTTATAGATCGTAACAGTGGGAGCCTAAAAGAAGGAGAGAAACTAATTTAGCGATTACATAAATGAGGGGGAATCAAATGAAAGTGTGCCAGCTTTTCCCGCGGTAACCCAATGACCGTACCACGTGGTGGTAGGATGCAGTTAATCTTTCAGGTGTTTGTATTCGACACATGGCTGTGATTCGAGCTACTGTAACATTATGATTAGAATTGCATCAGTTCTAATACTGGCCAGTACCGCAACGGACCGTACAGTAGAACTTGGTGCAGTTGAGTCAGAATTATTTCACGGATGGCGATGTGTATAAAATTTTATCGCCGTATGTTTGCAGTTGATGCTAAGAATTGCATTTCCTTGTCAATACTGAAACGATGGACCAGATATTTGCAGAAAGGACGTGAAATCTACACAGATAAATCGAGACAGAGATGACGCCATCGTCTCATTATGTCATACACTATTGCACATTGGTCACACACGAAAAACGACAGGTCACACGTGTGAAAATGCCACTCCTCGGTCCACGTCATTAGATATCGAAGGATCATAGTTTTGAGGTATACGCTGACATGCAGGATGCGCTTATCCAAATACGGAAAAAGTATCTGAGGGACTTCTATGAGCATGGAGTCAGCAGCTCGTTTCACAGTGAGATAAATTTCTCAATCAACGCTGATGTTAAATATTTTAGAAAATAAAAGTAATATTTTACGACATAATGGTCTAGCTTAGTTTCTTATCACTTTCCTACGTATAGTACATATGGATAGCACCCAGGCTATCCACTACACATCTTTTTCCCCGCACCGTGGTGTAGTAACGAAAGTTGTCGACTTAGGATCAGAACTGGGGAATGAAACAGGTTCATGCCCTGTTACTCGCTTCAACCATACTGACTGGGGTTTATCAACATTTTCATCGCTCTCATAAGGCGATTGTCGGGGTTGGTCCAGAATAGAATACCGCTACTTTTCAATATCTTTACCCTTGAAGGTAGGCTCGCCTTCGGATGTCATTCCTCAGATTTTGTTCTTACGGCACATATACTTAAACAGCACATTATAATAATAGTAATAATAATGACAAAGGGGATATCTTATATAGTAATATTATGCTAAGTAACTATGTTAAAAGAGAACCTCAAAGCGTTCCTCAACATTAACGTTTGGCTATAAAACAAAATTTTATTTACATTTTCACCAGTCCCTATGACAAGTTAAGTTACGTTTTATGTGCGAATACGTTGCTTAATGCCAAAGCAGTCAGAAAAATTT
>JAGDQP010023883.1:0-11496 GCA_022664845.1 Lepisma saccharinum | reverse complement strand
TAAATATGAACATATGAAAATATATTTTGATAATATATATGCACGCAGCAAACCTTACCTAACCTCCACGTTCCCATGGTCAGTAATTGCAGAGAATCTACGAAAATGCAAGAAAGCAATTATTAATAATAAATATGAACATATGAAAATATATTTTGATAATATATATGCACGCACCAAACATTACCTAACCTCCACGTTCCCATGGTCAGTAATTGAAGAGAATCTACGAAAATGCAAGAAAGCAATTATTAATAATAAATATGAACATATGAAAATATATTTTGATAATATATATGCACGCACCAAACCTTACCTAACCTCCACGTTCCCATGGCCACTAATTTAAGATAATGTACGAAAAATGCAAGAAAGCAATCATTAATAATAAGTGTAAACATTCTCACCCTGTGCGGTAACCGAACGAAACAGAAAACCAGTGAACTGGACGTAAAAAAATTGATGATATTTAAATTTTCTTAGCTTTCATGAGGCTTTTAGCCGAAAACCAGACGGACGACTAACTTCGGAAGTAATGCCGAACAAATTTCACGTTGTGCTCATGATTTAGAACTTGAGAAAGAGGAAATGTTCGCTTGAAATTAAACATACTTTACGCTAGCTTTTCGCAATTTGGGTGAGCAGCCAATTGAAACACGCGTTTTATTGCGTGTTCTACATACTACGTAATAAAACAAGTGCTTGAATTGGCTACTCATCCAAATCATACGCAAAGCAAGCTAGCATGTAAATTAGTCCTTCGCAAGGATTCTGCCAGACTCCCCAACGGGTGGTGTAACCTCTACAAATCGTCGAGCATCCACCTAATTTTAATATCTTTGTAGTTAAAAGTCAATAGAAACCCTGCAAAAATATTTACATTCCTAGCTTTGGCTTTACGTTACACAAACTGAAAATCCTCCCCTAGTTTTATCAATTTCAAACATGTAATATACTTAAGTCAACATCCCGACTTTTTCAAATGTGATAGTGTAGTCTCCCGGGCTTTCTATCCTGGTACCGTCATTAATAGCGGGCAAACAAAGCCCTGTTAACAAAATGCCAAGTTAATGTTTTCTCTTTTAGCTTAATTCAATTTGCTACGGTAGACCTAGGTTCGGTTAGGTTTACTCAGATATGAAAACGTAAAAAACCATGAACTGATTATGGTGGAGCAATTTTCGATGTTATTTTTTTTAATATGCTTCCTAACTAACTAACTAACTAACTCTATGGCTTATGGAACTCGCAAGTTCATCGCCGCAGTAACAAACGTTCGCCATTGGATTCTATCCTGGGCAGTATCAAGCCAGTTTTCATCACGAACACCTACTTCTCGAAGATCTCTTCTAATATTGTCCTCCCAACGACGTCTCGGTCTTCCCAATGGCCTCTTTCCATCGGGCCTTCCAACCAGGATAGAATATAATCTTCGATTTTCCCCCATCCGAGCTACAGGCCCTGCCCACCTTAGTCGTCTCGATTTCATTATTTTTACAACATCTGGTGAATCGTACAGTCCGTGGAGTTCTTCATTATGCAGTCTCCTCCACTCTCCAGTCATCTCGTCCCGTTTCGGACCATATATCTTTCTCAAAACCTTATTTTCAAATACACGTAATTTATGTTCATCTGCTAGGGTCGTACTCCAACTTTCGCAACCGTAAAGTATTACCGGCAGAATAACCGTTCTGTATATTTTTAATTTCAATTTCCTTGATATTAATCGCGATGTTAGAAGTTTTTGGACTGAATAGAAACATGCGTTCCCCGATACTAAGCGACTTTTTATTTCTTCCGTGACCTCATTTTTGCTTGTTACGTATGCTCCCAAGTATTTAAATTTGTTTACTTTCTCTATTACCTCATCCCTAATTCTTATGTTTTTAATTCCTTCATTCCCTGTGCTTCGGCTTGTTATCATGTATTTTGTTTTATCTATGTTTACCTGTAGACCTATCTCATCGCACGCTTCGACTAAGACATCGGTGTTGCTTTGTAGTGCATCTATATCGTCCCCTATTAAATCTACATCATCCGCGTATACAAACAGTTGATTCAAACCATTCAATGATAGTCCCTTTTTGTCCCCTTTAATTTTTAAAATCGCATATTCTAACGCGAAGTTAAACAGTAGTGGTGACAAGGCATCGCCTTGTTTCAATCCGTTGCGAATCTTGAAACTATCTGACATATTATTACCTATCCGTACTCTGCTTATGGGGTCGCTGAGACACATCTTCACTAGTTGAACCAATTTTTTCGGAATTCCAAATCGTATCAGGATACTGTATAACTTGTCCCTTTTGATAGAATCATATGCTTTCTTAAAATCAATGAATAGCTGATGAACCGTCCCACTGTATTCCCATTTCTTCTCCAAAATTTGTCTCAAAGCAAAAATCTGGTCCAACGTGGATCTATTTCTTCTAAATCCACATTGGTGATCTCCAATTATTTCATCTACGTATACATTTAGGCGTGTTAACAGAATATTACTTAATACCTTGTAACAGGTTGGAAGTAACGAGATTCCGCGGTAATTATTGCATTCCGACTTATCGCCTTTTTTGTAAATCGGAACAATTATTGATGTTTTCCATTCCTTTGGGAGCTCCTCCTTTCTCCATATAGCACTTATCAATTTATGTAGTTCCTTGGTTAGTGCCGTTCCTCCTGTTTTAATTAATTCGGCTGGAATATTGTCTATTCCTGGTGATTTGAAATTTTTCAATTTCTTAACCGACATTTCGATCTCGATCTCGCTAGGTTCGGGAATCCACGGTTCTGCAGTATGAATTTCAAATTCCTCTGTTTGTTCCCCGCTGTGTACATTAAGAAGTTTGTCGAAATAACTTTTCCACACATCGATAATTTTAGTCGGATCCGCCTGAAGATCTCCACGTTCATTTCTAATCATTCCTAACCTCGGCTGGTAACCTTTTCTTAACGAGTTTACCCCTTTGTATAGATCTCGTATGTTATTTGTCTTCCCGTTTTCCTCAATCTCCTGAATCTTCTGCGTCAGATATTCTCGCTTTTTGTTTCTGAACCCTAGTGTGGCGTTTCGTTTCGCGTTACTGTAGTGGTTGGTATTTGCTTCGCTTTTATTACTTAGCCATCGTTGCCTTGCTTGTTTTCGTTCCTCATGAAGTTTAATGCATTCTTCATCAAACCAAGGTTTGTTTTTCTGTTGATTCTTTTCACCTACGCGTTCCTTCGCTGCGCTCTTAATTGTTTCACGAATTGCCTCCCACATCTTACTTACATCAATTTCATTATTATTATCATCATTATTATTACTCGAGTCGGCTAGGATTTCGAACCTATTTGAGAGTTCGAGTTGGTAATCTGCTCTTATGCTCGGATTATTTAATAGTTTCACTTCGAATTTCAGTTGTTTTGATCCCTTGCTTTCTCTGTTCGCGATGCATAACTTTTCCCTTACTTTTGTGATCACTAATTGATGGTCGGTGTCACCTTCAGCTCCTCTGTACGACCTAACGTCCATTATGTTGGTGTGTCTTCGTCTGTCTACTAATACGTGATCGATCTGGTTGAGAGTTTTGCCGTCCGGAGATACCCATGTGTATTTGTGTATGTCTTTGTGTTCAAAGTATGTGCTCTTTACCAGTAAGTTTTTCGAAATCGCGAAAGTTATCAGTCTTTCTCCATTGTTGTTGGTCTTTTCGTGAAGACTGTATTTGCCTATAGTAGGTCTATATTTTTCTTCCCTCCCTACCTTTGCATTGAAATCACCCAACACAATTTTCGAATTATACTTCGGTAATCGGTCAAACAACCTTTCTAGCTCATCGTAGAATATATCTTTGTCGTTATCAGTAGCCACCTCGGTCGGAGCATAGACGTTTAATAAAACCGTGTTGCCCCATCGAGTACGTATCGTGACGTACGATAGTCTTTCGTTTACGAACTCTATATTCTGAAGGATACTATTCTTAATGAGGAACCCTGTTCCGAAATCGTGAGACTGTGTTCCCCCGTAGTAGAAAGTGTACTTGCCCTGTGGGATGCTATCTTGACCCTCCCACCGAACTTCTTGTATCGCTAATATGTCTAGCTCGTACTTTTCGGTCTCGCGTACCGCCACCTGAAGAGCGCCCGTTTGGTATAATGTTCGTACGTTCCACGTTCCTATTCTAAGGTCTTTCTTAATCCTGTTCATAGAGCCCCCTGAAGCAGTCCCAGCCCGGAGATCCGAATGAGGGACTAGTTTACCTCCGGAATATTTTACCCCAGGAGAATCCATGAACCATCTGTTACTATTTCTTGACTTGTTTTAGCGGTGTAGAGTTGTCAGCTCTACGACCTCGCAGTAAAGGTAGACATTCAAGATGTCGCCCTCTGTCCATCTCTGAGCCTTGCCGATGTCATTCATCTTCAGCCTCAGAGTGGTAATGGTGATGCTGCTTCCCCTCACCATGATATTTTTGTTCGGGGTTATCTTCCCCTAGCCTTTGTAGATCCCTCTACTAACTGCAAGGCAGCAGTACTGGTTTTGGTGCGCCCCGGAATATTTCCGGTACCCACCATATCTGGTCGGCATTCCCCTATCCGCCACCTGGGGAGGCGCCTGGTGGAAGACCAGTAACTCCTACCCGGATATGCTTCCTAACAGCATGGTTAATACAATTGCAATGCTCTTTCTGTTATATAAAATGTTGCATTTATTCTCTGATTTCTCCTAACATACATTTTCGTGATTTAGGTTTTAATGCTTTCAAATAATTTCCCATGATTACATATTTCTTTCTCTCTCTCCCCCCCTTTTTTTTTACAAATTTTGATACCAATGCCTAATTAATGATCAACATTTTTTTTTCTGATAACATGAGAGAAAAGCTTATTAACATGAGAGAAAAGCTTATTGTTACTTTTTCCACCACACATCGCCTAATTCTTTTTTATTAGATGCTGTATTAGTAACTTTACATTCCCTTTGTCCTTATATTTTTCCTGTATTTAGACAAATACGCCCCTCTTCTTACGCATACAAAATCACTTTGGGCTTGCAAGTTTGCAACGTTTCCTCTTCTCGCTAAAAACAATCAAATAAATGACAAAACGTTCGAACGCAACGTGATTGTCTACTTTTCCCACTGTTTTTCTAGCCTCGCGGCGGGTTTATTTTACTAAACACGCCCACGGCTCAACCGTCACGTAAACATATAAATTTATAATAAACATAAAACAGTCGAGTTTTTTATAGTAACAAAAACCTAGCGGCCGTAGCTCAGTTAGTACAGTGTTAACTTTGCGTTCGATATCAACGGCCGACAATACTGAGAGGATTTTCAAAGGTTTCCTTAGCAGTCACACCATGAAAGTACCGGTATTTACCCTTCAACTTAGGCTGTGGTTGACTCCTTCCTTCCACCTATCCCAACCTGAGCCATATATGCCTAAATGACAAATTTTATTGCAAGTACCAAACACGTGTAGAAGCAAGTAACACTAAAAATGAAAAGGTTTCTGACAAATTTATATATGGAGGCGATGTTGTGCTGAACTTTCCGTGCTGAACAACGGAGGAACATGCGTCGGAGGAGGAAATAGCTTACAAAGAATTTCTTTACCATCATGTAGAATCAGTAACAATACCACACGTCCTGGATTTTTCAGCGCATGTACGGATTTTAAACCTTTGTCCTGTCCTTTATTCTAAGGCTTAGCCTTGACGCTAATTTGTTCCGGAGTTCGCCAAAAGTTTCCCGGAATCTTAAATTAGCGAGAGGAAACAATAATTTAATTTAAATTTAACCAATGCTATTGATACAATCAGTGTGTTCTACTATTCTAGCAGCAAAACAATAGTTAATCGTTCCTATTCAAATTATCTTTCTTTCACTTGTTGGGAACCGCTCATTAGAAATTTTGTCTTTTACTTTTTTTAAAATACACTAAGTGATATAATAGTAAATACTTCAAAGTTTTGTTTGAAGATGTCTTCTATAACTTTCTCTGATTCGGTGTCCCGGACTAATGTGCGGACAATCTGGACACCCTACAGCCCAGTCATTTTAGGTTTGAACCTTGCGAAAATTAAGCCAAAACTGAAAATTGGCACGTTTGTTCTATTTGATGTCCTGAACAACATATCAAAAGTCCCCTATTCTCCCATGGGCGCTTCATGGAATTCCAGGCTGCTGAATTGCTTGAGCTCTGGAGAAATGCAAGGAATCGCTCTTAATTCCAAAAGAGTACGCCTATAGAGTTCAAATAGGGCTCAAATGAAAGAGAAAGGAAAGGGCTTTGTTTTGAGATGTTAATTGTTCTAATTCTGCATCATGTGCTCTCACACAAAGGAATACAACATTTAAAAACAACTAAAATAATCCATAAATTATCTCTTTAGTATTCTTCTTTGTGCTCTGAAAGGCTGGGTATCACAGATATTGCAAAAACTTGATATAAATCTTTTGAAGCAAACTTTTATCTTTCCAATGACGTATATATTGTGTACGTAGGACCACTAAGAGATTTGAACGTTTAAACAAAGCACGTCGCGCTATCTCGTAATCAGCGTGACCACTGTGCGCCTTATTGTATCTTGCGGTTGGTTGCATCATGTTCTTTGCCACTTTATCGTTTCTGTATTTTTTTAGCTGTAGAAGCAAATATATTTAAATCATCATTAGGCAATTATAAGCATCATTAGGTATTGGGTTACTTCAACACAATACAACGGGTGCTTAGGAAGCATGGCTGCAGTAATGTACAAAGTAAAAAATAACTTTTTAAGATACATATATTCCTACCTTATTTCATTAAAGGCGAGGTTCGATCTCGTCTGCTTCATCTCCATAATCAACTAATTTATTTTGACACACTTCATGACATCATCCACACATTTTGGAGCACTGGATTTCAGTCCTTCTACATTTCCAGTTACTTCTTTCGTTGGAGGTCTCCTTACAGTTGTAGGATATGATGTGTAGTAGCTCGTCGGGTGCAGGTGGTAGTATGGTGGGCTGAGGAGTGTATTTGCCATTTAAAAGCTTCCATCCCCATTGTTAAGCATCCAGATCATTTCGTAGCCACTGTTGGAATTGATGGTAAACTCAGAGTGAATGTTGACGTGCTGCAGTTGACTTTGGAGGCAGAGTTGCTAAATTAATTGAGGTGGTTATTGCGATCTTAGTCACACATCTACTGTACTTGTAAACCATAATTCGTCTAATGATGTAAAACCACGGCCATTATAAAGTTCAGTGAGGAACTTCTCTCCCGCTTCTGATACACTGTCACAATCTGCGTCAATCATATTTGATATGTCCACCGTTTCCTTTAGTTGTGCGGTTTTTTTCGAATACACCCGAAGCCATTGTTTCCCTTTCATGTAAACAGCAGAAGTCCTATCACTTCCACTCATGGCGTGCACAAACAGTATATAGTTTTTCATATCACCAATCTCGTTTTGAATATCTGTAATAGTGTATAATCGCGCTGCATGTGATCCAACGCTGGGCATAAGGAGATTTATGGTTGCTCCATTAGCGATCCTGTCCACAAGCATTACCAGAATGTCACTATCTGAAGCTACCACTGTCACTACGATTACATTCGAGTTTTTCTGAATCAGTAGCAACTATTAGGAAATCAACATCTCCCTTGGCTTCGTTCACATGGATCCTTTCCTTCTCAAGACGAATTTTCAATTGTTTTTATTAGTTGCATTTTGTTTGAGCTGTTTGACACAAAGTCCCCTTGACTACATGTAACCATTTTTGCAACTTCAACTAAAATACTTGCACGGCTACGTTTTCTTGTCCTTCGGATTTGTTCTTACTCTTTCGTAGCAGCCCCACCATAACCGTCGAAAACTACAATTGATGATTTGGTGTCACATAGGATTCAAAAACTTGTTCGTAGGTAGCTGGACTTGGGCAAACAACTTTCCGAAGCAGCATACCTCCATCCATTATAATTTCATATTCTTGGGACAAAATTTCTTTGATATCATTATTACTAGGGGGCCTCGCAGTAAAGAGATGACAGATTGAAGACTTGTCTATTTTTCTTAATTCCGTGTTTCGGAATAGCGCCAGTGAGTATGGGGTAGTTCGTATTTTAGATACTTGTTTAGTAGGGTGGAGCGAAAAATGGACTTTTTCACTTATTTTCGAAATCTATATGGGGCTAGTGCGGGAAAGTTGCCAAATGATCTCAGGAACAAGTGTGCAAATTTTCAGTCCGTTTCGTTAATGTTCTGATCTCCCGCCAGGAGCAAATTTGGCGCTTCCTTCAAATTATTCAAATTTAGCCGGTTTTTTGCATTTATCTCGCTTATTTTTGAGGATATGTCAATGTTTCTTACATCGTTAGATTCGTCATGATACTGACATTAAAAACGTTTAGTACTCATTGTGACTATTTCGCGTTTTTGACATTCTTTCGGGCAAAATTGATATATTTAGGGAAGAAAATCACAACTTTTCGTATGTAAGAATATTTCAGTTCAGATTCATGGGCACCTTTGCACTTATACTATTAGTATTGCACATTTTTGCGAAATAGTAAACACAATCATAATATAATTAATCCATAATTACATATTACTCTCCCATAGGTTGTGTTCCCGCTGATGTTTAGAAGTGTAGCCGAGATTGCGTCATTCCAGTTCTGAGTGTCTGTCCACCACAGCAGCATTACAAAGTGTGTGCTTAAATACTTTACTGTTTAGTGCGAATGTGATTTTTCTCTTATTGATGTTGAAACTTGTAGTCAAGATTGCATCAGCCAATTTATGAGCAAAAGGCTATACAAGTATATAACAGTAAATTAGCAGCTAGCAACATTACGAAATGTTTAGAGTGAAGGTGAATTTATTGTGGTTTTGATAATACTGAAAATACTACAGATATAAATAAATACCGAATACTGTGAATTTGTCAAATCAAATTACTCCGGTTTGTACAAATGAGTAAAGTTAAGGAAAAGAAAACTAGGAAGAACTCGGCATGTCCATTTTTTGGAAATCCATCGAAGTTTTCCGAAATTGTTCTACCAACTGTCGAAGATGTGTTAAAGTTTTATCTCTGCATTCGAGACCAAGCCTCTGCGGAATCAGGAAAAAAAACTGTTTAGGAAATTGCAGACATCGTCGGCAAGAAAGTAGAGAAATCTGGACAAAGGCATCAATCCCAGTCTTCTCCCAAAAACGAGTTGTTGATATGATTCGCTCGTATCACAAGTATTCCAAAATTATGAAGAGCGTGAAGAAAACAACTGAATCTGCTATTCAGGCCAGGAAGGCTTTTCTGGAAAATACCAGAATTACTCTCTTCGACATTGCAGCATGCAAATGTCCTGATTTCCGAAGTTGTACTTGTGAGCAATTCGAAAGAGTCCCTCCCATGGAAAGAGATTTCCTGTGTGATCAGCGAACTATCAGAAGGATGTTCATTGGATGCTTGGATACGAAAAAGACGAAGCGAATACTAAGGAAAGCAGAGAGAAAGGAGAACAGTGAAAAAGCAAGGAAAAAAGTTGAAACAAGCTTTAGAAGCAAGAAGATAGTGAAGGTAACGGAGACATTGAAGTTTCTGTGACTTCTTCAGATAACTATAATGATGAAGAGTTTACTCCTAGCAGGAAAAAACAACGAGAGTCGCCGCGGTTATGTGACTAACGTCTCACCTTGAACGACATCACAAGTGCAACTCTGCAACACTGTCAAGGCAACACTGCACACAAACATTCTTGCTGGCTTCACGGGAGCTGGTACTTGGATTGCTGACGGGAGATGAGTCGAGGCGTTGCCGAGAAGAGCCAGATATTCATTCTCCCATATGTATGTGAAATTATTTTAAAGTTTTATAGGAGAGAGAGAGAGAGAGAGAGAGAGATAGTCAAATTAACCTACAATGAAAAGCGTATCGTACTAAAAGACAGATCCTTGCTGCTTAAGAAGTTTCTCTTTTCAAATTATATTTGACAAAGTGTGCTTGTCTGCATGTCAGAATTTTTTGTTACAATGGGAGAAAATTGTTACACTAAAATATTGTGATCATACTTCCAACTTTTTCTTTATTTCGGACATGTGAAAATTCTCTTGTCAGAGTACAAGTTTGTTTTTGTTCGAAATGTTCTTTCAACTTTTGTTTTCTTCTTTCTTAATTTCACGTGATAAGATTTTTTGTGGTAATACAAGTTTATTTATTTGAACATATCCATTTTTTTTGTTACAGTACATAAATGTTTAATTCTTGCAATTCAACTGGATTGTTTTGTTTATATCAAAATTATTTCTACTTGATAAGAAAATTTAAAAATACAAGTTCGACTTTTGTTTTTTGCATTCCTCTTATTTGAAATCAAGTAGCTGCATATGAATTCTCAATTCCCATTTTGTACATTAAGAAGATTATTTGATAGGAACAGCGATCGAAGTTTACGGGGAGCTATCGGATAGTGTTGATTGAAGTTGGCGAGTTAAACTCTTAAACTCCTGATGGAGTTCCAAAAGAAAAAAGTTCGTAATCAAAAGCTTATCGTTGAAAGCTGTTATGTTCTCTTTCTCGTAAACTTTGAATCTTATTTTGTAAAAATAACAATATAAAATCATCTCCCAGACATTCATGCAATGTCAAGTCATTTTACAATACTTCGTTTAAGAAGACAAATACTTGATCTAAATATATATGTCTCGTATTCGAAATTACAACAATCTTTGACATGTTATTCTTACGAATAGTTTGTTAGGTTTCATTCAAGAAAACATGAACTTGAATATTTTTTTGGTTTGTTATTTTTTAAAAGTATAGCAAACTATAAACTATTTAATATTCGTATGAATCGCGTCATCATTAAAGTTACATCATTGTTATTCCTTTTTAAAAAACTTATCCTGATAGAGAATGTGGATGGAAGCGATTGGACAGTTTTAGATTGTCTTTTTCTGGGAAATTGTTTTTGGCAAAGAAAATTATTTGGACTAATGAACGGATAAAATTGTCACATACTAAAATATTTATATAAGAACAATCAAACATATGTGTAGTGTGAAACAAAAAATCTTGAATGCTTTTCCTAATATTTATTCTAAGCAAAAGAACAAAAGCAAAAATATACAACACTTACACTTCAATAAGACAAATGTCATTTCATATCTTTTAGGATAATGTCTGAATGCAATGTAATATAGTTCTGAAAACACCAACCACTTCTATAGTATGCTTGTATAGTTCATTTGTACACTTCCTTGTCACTTTTACATTATATTAATAGAAATACACTTTAACTTGGAAAATTCTTTAATACATATTTCACTTATAACATGAAATTAAATAACTGTCATCTACCACTCGCTTTGAATTCAGTTTGTTCACTTTTGATATTTGTCACCCACTGATTACTATTAGTAAGACTATTACTTACAGATACAAGCAAAGCTTTTGTCGTATATCTGTTCAATATCTGCTTAAAGTTTTGGAGAAAACTTGTTCCTATAGGCAGGATATTAACACATCTCAA
>JAGDQP010023882.1:2077-28610 GCA_022664845.1 Lepisma saccharinum | reverse complement strand
AGGAAGAGAAATGAATGGATTCGCGCACAAACAAAGGTAGAGGATGTAATCAAGACTGCGAAGAAGATGAAGTGGAGATGGGCCGGTCACATAGCTAGACGAACAGATGGAAGGTGGACGACAAATGTACTACAGTGGATTCCTAGAGAAAAGAAACGACCGAGACGACGTCCAAATGTAAGATGGGTAGATGAAATCAAGCGTTTTTCAGAAGCTACATTGATGAGGATATCAGCAGACCGATATATGTGGAAAGAAAAGGGGGAAGCCTTCATCCAACAGTGGATAAAAAACGGCTGAATATGATTATATATATATAGATGTGTGTGTGTGTGTGTGTAAACTGGCTCGTTTTATTTTAGCGTGGTATCCCTCAGAGGCCTACTCCACGGTCATAGAAATAGTCGTCATCCTTACGTCTTTATGTCACTAGCCATTCTTTTCACAAGCTTTTCATCTTCAGCTTGTAGTGGGGTTTTTCCTTCCTGCGTCGTTTAAGACAAACTGTTTTCACCCGATCACGAATGTCAGCAGAAAGTTTTTTCGCTCTGTAATATAGTTTGCAGCGTATTAACAAAGCTAACAAACAGTCGGTGACCTTTACAGGTAGAGTGTTGGAACCAATACGGAAATAATCTTGTTATACTGTCTTGTAATAATCGAAAAATATTGGCAAAGACATGGGGATGACTGCAAAATTTCTCAAAATAATATTGAAAATCTATAATTTGATGATGGACTATTTTCTCAATTGTTCTGACGGAGCTATCGACCTTTCTAAAATGTCAGAAGTTGGCGATATTGAAAAAGACTTTGCAAACAACAGAGTTTCATCGGTAGCCTCCGGTTTTATATTCTCTTTCATTAAACTGTTTCTGCATATCAAGCATCATATTTGTCATAACACTAATTTGCTACCCAACTAGATATGTAGCAAACATTATAGTGGTGGTGTTTGAGGATCGAGGAGAGCTCCTCCACCTAATTCAGAACGTTTGGAGCGAAGATAATACTCTTCCTGGTTGCTTGCATCCTCCTGAAAATCAAAGTTTACAGCCTCACTATCAACTAATTGTGCAGAGGTATCCACTTGTAATGACAGCAGAACATAATTTCATTGTTGTCTCTGGGTGTAGTCATATTGATGTCTAAATCAGCTTCACAATTTCCTGATTCAGGCGGATTCATCGACCGAATTCTCATGTGTTGTAAGCTGCACCTAAACTCTCTTGCTGTAGGGTGGTGGTTGTATTCGCCTCTGTGACGTGTGACCCAAAATGTGTTTTCCAGTGGATCCTGGTTTCATATATTGTTTAGAAGGAACATACTGCCCTTTTCTATTAGGTGTTTATGTAGAGACAGCACAATGGAAATAATTTAAGGCCCTCGAAACAGAGAGGAATCTTCCGACCACTTTTAACCGTGTCTATATAGGGGAGAGCCTCTTGTAGGAAAGTTAATAAATCAGTAAATAAAAGTTATGCTTTAATATTCCAGTATCGTATGGGTTATTGTATTAGATTTAATTACCACTATAAATATTTTTATACATTTTTTAAGTTTCTTAAAAAATGAGGGATATGGGACATATCATGTTATGCCAAAATCATTTTGTAATAATTTGGATAAATCGTCTTACTAATGTATATAATATGTCAAAACTATTTACAGAACATGCTCAGTATTTAATTTCTTTTACATGAAACAAGTTTACACTACTCAATATTTCGTGTTTTAAGTAATTCTTAATACACCCTTGATATCAAGGTATAGCGATCTATTATGGTATGCTTTATCATGGAGTGAGTTTTATACAAGTTCAACTTTCTAAAATAAAAGCAAAAACAAACCTTACAAAAATAATTAAAATAATGATGATACAATACTATTGTTGCGTATTAAAGTAAAATTTAAGTTCTTATTCATATGGGAATAATCCTTTTCTCTCTACTAACAATATGTCAATTCACGGCACACTTGCACTTTCGTCTTCCTCTTCATCTGTACTACACACTTCTGGCAATACATCCTTTTGATGGGAATCAGTCTTAAGGGACTGGTAAAAGGGATGATACACTGGGTCCAATAGAGGAAGAAGGCTCAGGAGGTCTTGTTTTTTCTTCAATGATACTGGTAGGGGTCTGTAATACAACAAACTTAATGTCGGCAGCACAGTACGTCCTCTCTTGTTTCTCCTCAGATCTATTTCTCGGAAAGGAGCAGTTTTATCCACAGAATCCTTGATGAGAGCAATGCCAAATGGAGCCGACTTCTTGTACTGCATTCAGCGAATTTGAAGCCAGTTTATTCCTTGCCCGGTATTATCTTTGGATCTCCGAACGAATTCCTTGGAGGAAAGTTCAGAAAAATTAAAGAAATTTTCTTGATTCATTTCAAATACTTTGAAGTTGTTCTTCCCACGAACAGATTTCACAAACAGAAACCAATCTTGTGGAATGTGTAATTCAATATCGGCATATTTTCTTGCACTCTCGATCTGAATCGTACTCTAAATGTGAATGCCCAGGGATCATGAATTTGTAATTAATTACCGAAATATTATCGATAGTATTAACTGCATAGGATAACATTGCACACATGTTTGAATTTCTGTTTTGACCACTACACGAATCCGAGTACAAAATCACATGGTTCACTTCCGAGCTCACTGTTTCTAAATAATAGTATATACATTAAGCTATATCATTAGACCCACGTCCTCCAATAGCTTCATGCCATATGAAGCAAAAACATCTATCTTCTTTAGTCTCGTGCACAGTTAAATTGTAAGTCCATAACTGCCGTTTGTAGAAAGCCACGTTCGAGGACAACGAAGGTGTTGGGAGACACTGCTGTAAATCGAATGCGATGGTTTGTGTATCGACCCTTGTTTTGGCAAGCAACTTGTCTTCTTTCTTTTTCTCATACAGTAAATTTGCTGCATCTTGGTGACCATTCAGCTGTCTCTCCTGTTCAGATTTTTCTTCAACACTGGTTGAATTCCGAATGGAAACATGGAATCCATCACAAGTTTTGTATACACATATCTACAGATGGTTTCTTGAAAGATATATTTAATGAACGTAAATTTTCCCTATAATAGGTCTCGCCAACTGGTTTTCGAGACTGCAAAGTGCATTCATCCTTGTACATGTTTCATAAATTTAAGATGGGAGGGAAATATTGCTTTGAGGTATGTCTGCGACTATAATGCTTTCATACAAAGGAAAAGATTTGATATGGGATTCGACAGCTTCCCTCTCCTCAGTGCTTTTCTTATTTCCTGGTACATGATGTCGTCTTGCATCAGACTGTATTATTCCTGTGTTCGATGATCGCTTTTTGTGAATAATAACGTCTAATTTTCCTCTACGAATTGAAAACGTATTCACAAACAGCTTCTTACACACTGACACACTCTTTTCTTCGTCGTGAAGATGGTAATTAACTGTGATCAATCGATTATGTTGCAAATCACTTTTACCCCGACCTCTTCGGGCGACAGTTTTATTGACAATACTTAAACAATCTGCTAAATATTGGTCTTGCACTTTATCTCCAAAATCCCAAAACGACTGAAAAAGTTTCTCCTGCTGCTGTTCACTTATTTTCTTTACACAAGACAATCTACAACAGAACGAAAGTGGTGAAAACACTTTAGCATCCATAGGTTTCTTTATTCTGGTAACATATTCCTTTCCAGAATCTTTAGCCTTCTTCATTTGTAGTCCTCCACTACTCGCCAGAGTGAAGAACAAATTATTACCGAGTACGGGATCGTTGTTGTGTCCCATTGACTTCAATTGATCTGGTGTAACGTAGAAATTATAGTTCCCTTCGCAAGAAGTGAATTCCTAAACGAAGACAATTTAATTACCTAGCATCATTTGTAATTTGCTCTACTTTGAGATGTACTAACCTACCTACAGAAACTCGGGCCCGAATTTTTTTTTGCAACTATAAGAATAGTTGAATGAGGGACAGGTGCTTCAGGGTAAGCAATGTCACTGTAGCACATTTTCTTTTATTAAAGGCTATGGTGATGGAACGTAACCTAAGGGGAGAAGTCTTTTTGAATGTTGATCTTTGTTGTGAAGTTAATGTTGATGAAAGACTGGTTCTTTTAACCATTATACTTATTGATTCTCAAGGTGGAGTAAAAATTGTAATATATAAAAGCACATGACTATATAATTATATGGTAAAAAGCTATGTGTATGCGATAAAAGTGTTTAGTGTTGTTTCCCTATTCAACTAATTAATGGAACATTAGGTTCTGGGTTTGATGATTCTAAAGATCTTAGTTTGCAACTTGTACTAGGAATTATTATTATTGAACTACTGAAAGTTATTAATTTGTTTATTTACCACCAGAGCGCATCAGCGTGCACGTTCCCTTTACGTAAAATCTGTATAAGATAGCTTTTGTTCTTGCTCTTGTCATATATCCATCGCTGAGTGTGCGAGTCTTTCTGTTTATGCACACATTGAGAGGTAGTTAATTCTGTTCCATTATTGTGTACAATCGGTACGAAGTATTATATTATAGTACATTTAAAGTTATGGAAAATCCTATCACTGTTTTGCTTGCTATGCAGGAAAATGTCAGTGTATAATGATCCTGAAACTGTTCTTAAATGCTGGAGATCCTTATGCTACTACAAAATGACGGTGGTTCTAAGGTGAAAAATCTGATGTGGATATGTTACTGCATTATTTCCTCTATTATTTTTGGAACGAAAAAAAGTCATTTTACAATGTTATGCAAGTGTTCAAATCATTTTCCATTTGGGGCATTACGGATTCTTTGGAAATGTTAAGAGTAAAGAACGAGCCTAAAGTTACTATACCGAGTTGATACCAGACTATGATGGTTTCATTTCAGAGAAAGATAATGAATTCTTTGGACGAATATGAATGTGGTACAGTGGATGTATAATTATAGTAAGTGTATAATGTATGATGCTGGTTGTGACCTTCAATTTAAAATGATTTCCGAAAAAACTTCAAACTTATCCGAATTATCCTCTACGAGGTTAAAAAACAACAATTAGACCTATTGTAACAACAAATCATGATACAGAAGCGCTCAAAACTAATTGGTTTCAGTTTGCCTTGGACATGGCAACTTAAAATATCTAAAACAGGTTCGTAATCAAAAGCTTAGCATTAAAAGGTGTTATGATCTCTTTCACGAAAACTTGAAATCTTATTTTATAAAAATGGTAATACAAGAATCCTCTCCTAACATTCTTGACCTAAATGTGTTTTATGTTCAAAATTAATACATTAGTCTTATGAACTGTTTCTAAGGTTTCGTTCAAGAAAACACAAACGTGAATATACTTTCCATTTGTTATTTTCCCAAACTATACTAAAAATACGTAATATTTATGTAAATTAATTCAACATTAAAGTTACACCAAGGTTATTCCATTTTAAAAATCTCGTCCTGCTATAAAAGGTAATTGAAAACAATTAGAAAGTTTCAGGATGTTTTTCTGGGAAAATTGTTTATTAATAATAAAAACTGTTTTAATTAATAAGTGATTACCATACTCACATATTAAAATGATTTAAATAGCAAGAAATTATTCATATCTTTAGTATAAAATAAAAATACCTGGAATGTGTTTTCCTCGTATTTATGTTAAACAAAAAGCTATACAATACTTTTATACTTCACTAAGACAATATCTCACTTCATGTCTTTTAAAATAATGTCTGAATGTAATATGGTTCTGAAAACGGCAAGAACTTTTATAGTTCACTTGTACACTTTCATATCATTGTTACATTATATTAATAGAAAAAACACTTTAGCTTGGGAAATTCTTTAGCACACATTTCACTTACAGCAAGAAATTCTATAACTGTCTTCTACCACTTGGTTTGAATTCAGCTTGTTCAATTTTAATATTTGTCACTCGCCTCATTACCATTAGTAAGTCTATTCCTTAGGGATACACGCAAAGCTTTTGTTATATATCTGTTCAATAAGTGCTTCAGGTTATAAAGCACACTAGTTTCTATAGGTAGACATCTCGAAGTAGAGCCAATTACAAATGATGCTAGGTAATTGTCTTTGTTTAGGAATTCACTTCTTGCGAAGGGAACTATAATTTCTGCGTTATTTTCCATATTGATGACAAACCATTGATAGTTGAAGTTAGTTTTACAATGAGTTTCTCTGTATATTCTATAAAGTTCTTTTAAAACGGCTGGCTTACATAAAATACGGGACGTTTTCACATCTAAATACTTGTTCTCACGATTGCACATATGCGTGTATGGATTTACGCACTGTAAAAAGCATCCCTGACATTGGTCACTACTTCCATAACGTTTCAACGCTTCCCAAATACATCCGACTGAGGCACTGTTCAATGTACAATCACATACACTTTCAATGACAAGTTCAATAATCATCTCTGTGTGTTCTTCAGCAATACCCAAAGCCATGTCACATAAATTATCACTGCTAATGTTGTTGTCTCCTTCCAGCACTATAACGTTAAACTCCTCCTCAGCGTTATTTAAAGCTAGTTCACATGATGTACTACTGGAAAGATCTTCATCTCTAACAAATAATAATACTTTAGAGTCAACTACAGCAGCCATATTAATCCTTCCAGTCGATCAAAGTCTGGTAGGATAGAACTTAAAGTAACAAAATGCTACTCAGAGACTTTAAACTCCTATGAATGAGGTCACCTCGTGTCGCACTAAATCTGCGTAGTACTGTTTTTTGAATATACGAGGGGTGACTGAAAAGTTTTGAGCCTTGAGGAAACTATAAGAAGTACAGATTTGGTAATGCGTTTTATTTTTCAACATAATCCCCTTGGACAGCAACACACTTGCTCCAACGGTGCTGCAGTGCTCTTATCCCAGTAGAATAAAAATCCTTAGGTTGTGACCACAGAAACTCCTCCACGGCTGTCATGACGTCACTATCGCTTGCAAAACGTTGTCTTGCGAGAGCCTTTCTTAGATTAGGGAACAAGTGGAAGTCTGAGGCGGCCAGATCTGGAGAATAGGGTGGATCAGGAACGAGTTCAAAGCCGCAATCGTAAATAGTAGCCATGCCAACTGCTGATGTGTGGCCGGGAGCATTGTCATGGTGGTAGAGAACGCCTCTGGACATCATTTGTCACCTTTTTTCTTGAATTTGCACTCGAAGTTTTTTCAAAAGGTCAGTATAGTACTGTCCTGTGATGGTATGACCCCTTTGCAGGTAATCAATGAATATCACACCTTGGGAATCCCAAAAAACAGAGGCCATCACTTTACCAGCGGAGGGGATCACCTTTGCCTTCTTTGGTGTAGGGGAGGAGGGTTGATTCCATTGTTTGGATTGTTGTTTTGTTTCTGGCTGGTAATGGTGTAGCCAACACTCGTCCATAGTGATGAATCGACAGAAAATCGTCCACATCACGTTCTAACAGTTTCAAATTGTCCACGGATAGGAGGTACAGAGTGCGTTTTTGTTCGGGAGTCAGAAGACGTGGGACCCATCGAGCAGACACTTTTGATAAACCAAGCTCATTCTTCAGAATTTTATCTGCTCACTCCTGTGACATGCCCAGCCTGTCTGCTATCTGTCGAGTAGACAATCGGCGATCTTCCATGATCATATCAAGTGCCAGGCCAATGTTTTCCGTGGTGGTAGCACTTGGTCTCCCAGATCTCGGCTCATCTTCAACACTCTGCCTACCACGTTTGAATTCCTGCACCCATCTTTTGATGGTGGCATATGAAGGGGCTAATTCACCTATGGTATTTGTCATATCCTGGTGGATCTCAGACGGCGACATTCCTTTTAATTGCAGATACTTGATGACTGACCTGTACTCGATTTTTTTCCATTTTCCCAACTTCTGCCATCTCACTCACTTCAAGAGGCTGAAAAGACAAAACAAATTAGAACAAACAGCCTGATACACATTAATATCAAAGGTTGTACAATTCTAATACATATAATTATTCTATTCTAGATCCTCATTTTCTGTTAGGCGCAAAACTTTTCAGTCACCCCTCGTATATTACTTGCGTAGTCATTAATACTTCTATAATAGTAAATAGAAAACTCTGCTTTGACAATGAAACCAAGAGTATTAACTTGCCTTTATTTTAAGAATACCAACATTAACCTTCAATTCTTAATTAGTTAGCTTAAAAGAATGTGCTATTTTATTTTAGGTTTCTTATAATGGACTTGGTGAAATAATCTTAATGAAATCCAATTTCCTATTTTGGACAAGTCCTGTAGGTATATCTACCTTTAATTTTCTACTTATGATGGTTAAATGATTTTCTCTTTGGCTGTTGGTGTCAAGTAAAAATTCCAGTTTGTTTATTTAGTGTAACGTTTAATGCTGTTCAGCAGGGAATCTAGACATTTTGTCATTGTTGGACTAATGGTTAGAGTTCTTATCTACTTTCTTTAGTGTTCAATTGACATGTCACTACATAAAAACTGTAGATTCTCAACTCTTATGTGTTTCCTAGTGAGGAATCTGTTATGTACTAATTTAAATTCATATGCAGGGTTCAATTTGGTTGTAATTGTCTTCTTTAAAATAAAATTATAGATTCTATAATGTGCATTCAGTTTTTGTCTTAAAAAAAAGAACTTAATTAAAACAAAAACGAAAAACAGGCACCTAAAACGTTTTCCGGAAACAATATAGCCAAAGCTTTCTTGTATCAACTTTTTAAAAAGCCGAAAGACCTTTTACGAAATGGAACAAAAACGGTTACGAAAATTTTTTTCTTGCAAACTTTTTTACGATTTTTTTACAAAAACTTTTTTGTTCCAACTTTTTTTTACAAAAACTATTGTACCAACTTTTTTTACAAAAACTTTCTTGTTCCGACTTTTTTTACAAAAACTTTGTTCCAACTTTTTTTTTAAAAAAACTTTTTTCTTCCAACTTTTCCCTTACCAAAACTTGTGAATTTTTTATTGCAGTTTTACTGTTCACCATAACATCATCGCAATGTTGGCAACATTAGTATGTTAAGGAACATTTATTTGTATGTTCATGCTTGCAATTTAAAAAGAAAAACGATAATACTAATATGCATATTATTTTCTTAGGTTTCAATGTCCTCTGTCTGTGGTCATACATTATTAGGAGGTGGACAAGTTTTCATATGTTTAACAACGCTTATTCTTCGTTTCTAACATGGTACCATCAGTTAAAACAAGTAATATACAACTCAAATCCATTGCATGCACTTGTTTACCACTTTTACATGTGCATTTTAATTTTGTATTCAAAACGGTTGCCCTATATAATCTTTAAACGTTGCTTTTACTTGTATCCGCATCTGTGGTGTACTTTTTCAATAAATTGCAACAAATGGTATAAACATCAGAAATGGCAATTACCATGAATTTCTTTTCCTGTAGTGTACGAGTAGCGTTTGAATCAAAGTCCTGATCTAAGGACTGCAAACGCTGTTTCCGTTGAATTCGGTATTCATTATCAAAAAACGTTTTTACATTGCATACCATTCAGGAAATGGTAGTGTTCGTGGCCATAGATTCCCTAAGCTTAAACAGACAAATATTTTATAGCGTGTTCCACTACCAAGCATATTCATATAACATGTCCTAACCGTAAAGCCCCTATCGATGTTATTTATTACTGTTACGTATGCTATTTTTTTAAAAAAATCTGGTAATACAGCATTGTCTCATCTGCTTTAAGTAGACTGCTTGCGCTAAACCTCTAGGTAGTATACATATTTATTATTTATGCCTGGTTCAATGCCTGGATTGAATGCAATATAATGTTTACGTATGCGTGCAATACGACTTTACTCACGGGCATGCAACGCACGAGTTCATTACTAGCTTGCGTGCGATGACAAACCTAAGGTAAGACAAATGCAGACAAAAAAGTCAAGACAATAACCAACTGCGAAACAATCTGAAAATGTCATTTTCTCTTTTGAACCACTTAAACACATTTTACCATCTTCAAGTCATCAACGGTAATTACTACGATATTACGATCTTAGTTGCTTTTCATGGTTGAACGCTATATTTTAAATGTCTACACATCGATTAATAATACAGTAGCCAACTTTAATAGTATTTCCTATCATTTATAAATCATGATTTTCCCGAGGTTAAGTCTATTAGCTTGCGGTGTTTTTTCAATATGTAACATGTCTTTTTGAAATTGCACAAGTCAATTTAGTGTGAATGACATTGCTTTTACTATCTTTCCACGTGTAGTACACTATGTCAATACACGTATCAAGCGTCTTTCAAAAACATATTACTGTTTCAATAGTGGACGTAAAATTCATAATTAAATGGTCGCAGCAATTTTCTCTCCTACTAGGCAAATAAATAAATGGTACCTACTAATTAGGATCAAAACCGCTCCATGCCAACGTTTCTTTCAACCAGCCTATCCGCATCTTAACTACTTCAAGCCTCGTAAATTCCATTGTATATCTCAATGTTACAGCATTCTGTCAAAATTTAATCTCCTTTGTTTCACCGACTAAATAAATGAATTCAGTAATTAAGTTCATACTTCATTAACTAAAACATTAAAAGCAAACTATAGCAGCGAGCGAATAAATTCAATTTCGTTACCTGTGCTTTTATTACAGTGTAGCAGTAGTATATGGATGTAAGTTTTTCTCCTACTGTAATGTATTACGTTAATTTGACTTTCATTTTCCACTTACTACATGGCTCCTAATTAAATGAAAATTACATTTTACGTAAAACTTCAGACAATGACCAATGGACCACTTTCTGTAATACATAGGTTAGCAACTCGCACAGTTACACAAATGGACTGACCTTTTCCCTCTTTTTAAACATGTTTTCCATTAACTTGGTTACTGATTTATGATCCAGTTCTTAACGTATTCAACAATAATGTGACTGGTAGGTATTTCACCTAACAAAGTGCATATTAACTATATAATAGGAAACAAACGAGTATTATTCACGGCTTCTGTTCGAGCTAGCATAATGACATTGCTCCTAAGTGTAAAACAATTATAAAACCAGCAACCTCCTCTCCGCCGAAATAACAAAACTTGATTGTACCCTATGATTTCAATTATGCACGTATGTGATAAGTAATTTATTTTAAGGACGTTTTAGTAACATAGACTTCAACACGACTCAAGTCTATTAGCTGTTAGGTCAAAACTCTATAAATAAACATTCAGTCCATCGTTAAAATTAAAAAAAACTTTTAATTGCTAGCAAAAACAAAACACATACTCAGTCTTTTCCTATGAAGCACCGTACTTCATTTACTAACATATTCACTGGTACGATCGCATTTCAATTCCTAGTACATTGTTCGTATGTAAAATTTATTATTACAACCAGACTTACGTGTGAGGTGTTACAATAAGCACATTGTAATTACAAACCGCGATTCTACCAGACTTTTCATGTAGAGTGGGTTTTACAATGAACTAATTTACACTTTTTCAGTTATGTAACAGTGTGCAAAACTGGTTAAAATATTCTTCCTAAAACATTTCATATTTATTTAAAATACTCTTTTACCTCTTTTTTTTATAAGTCAGTCTATTAACGTTTAACAATGGGCTCGTCAACATTTCGTCTTAGCTGTTACGTAACACATTAACACCCGTGTCCTTGTCAAAACTAAAACTCAAGACCTTCAAGTCAATAAACACCAGTTGCTTAGTTTCTTATTTTTATAAAAAACACAAAGCACAGACACTTTCATTGTTATTTCAAAACCACTGGTACGAACAAAGATTTTACCGAGCTTCCTTGCAGAAGTGTCACTAACTAAATTTACACTTTAACTTTGTTTTATATAAGTCAGTCTAGTAACGTTTAACTACGTACCTGTCAACATTCCGTCTTAGCTGTTACGTGTTACATTAACATCAGTACCCCTGTCGAAACAAAGCCAAAACCTTCAAGTCAATGCACTACGGTCGCTTAGTTTCTTATTTTCATAAAGTGAAATAAAGCACGAAAACTTTCATTAATATTTCAAACTCACTAGTACGAACAAATATTCTAGTTGAGCTTTCTTGCAGAAGTGTCCCAATGACCATATTTCCACATTGTTACTTTTTTATATGACACTTGCTCTCGCATAAAACACACTTAATTATATATAATTCATAGTCATATTCATTTCACTACTAAATGAGGCCTCCCTGTAAAACGTTTGTCTAATGATTTTCACGTAATCTTAACATGTTCGTAAGGAAGAACTGATATTATCACCTTTTATTCAGAGCACCTTTCCAGACTTTGTTCCTTTCAAAAAAAATTCCTTGGGAGAGCTGTGGGCACTGTTCCAGACTGTTTCTTTTTAAAAAATATTCCTTAGGAACGCTGAAACGACGGGGGGTTTACTTTGATCTGCTTGCAAAACCTCCGTCTAAACCACTCGTTCATTTTCTCCAAAGACATTGTAAAGTCTACCATGTTAATGACATTCAGTACTCAGCTGATGAAACCTTGCTGTGTGGTATGTTTTATCTTGTATATCTGTACTTTAAAGTACAAAATGTAAATATTAAAACCAAATTGTATACCATCAACTCAACATGAAATGATCAACTTGTTCAAAAAATAAAAAAGAAACAACAATGTAAATTGTAACACCTTTGTAGTAGAGTTGTTTACTGTCATAAAAACTTTGTTACCTCTAATCCTTTGGGTGTAGAAAGGAATTATTATTTCTTTCATTTCAAGAAATAATAATCACCTTGTTCCTGGTTGGTATATATATTTATTAATAATAAATCTACAAGTGTAATGTGGATATGGCATCAACCACCTTTGACGATTGGAATTTTAACCAATATTGTAATTGAATACATGAACGTAATGCGTAAGCATACTGCTGCACTGGTTGATGATACGTACAATTCGCAATATCAACTTTAAACTGTAATGTACCCAAGGCGGGGTATGCTTGATCTTCAAGGTTTAGTACAACTGGAACAACTGAAAAATCTTACTTAAAATAATAATCTTTTCACTTCCTTTGCAATAAAACGTAGAACCACTCTCGCAACAATATGACGAACTTGTAACACACTAAACCCATTGGCTGTAGTCCATTCTAACCCGTGCAAATTATTTGTTAGCCAATCCGCTTGTCGCTGGTACCCTACAGCTAAGTCTGAACGTTCACATGGTAACTTTACCAGGGAATGGACTATTAATGTTGCATCACACGCAACCAAACAGAATTCACGAATAATATACTCGTTAGCGGAAATCTTAAAACCTTGAAAATCGATTATAAACTGCCTTGCACATAAAACACGTACACCCGGTGAAATCAACTGTTGCTGCTGCTGTTGAAGCACTAAAGGAATCAATTGCGCAATGCACTCGGGATCCTTAATGAACTTATGCACGTTGTTTAGAGAAGGTCTCTTCATAATATGTGTATGACCTTGAGCAGTGAAAATGGAGTAATATTCACTAAACTGTTCAGGATCGTTCATGTGACTGGATACATGCTGAGCAATTACTGTACCCGTATTCCACACGTACAGGCAATTGTGGGGCTTACGTAAATGACAATTGGTACACTCAATGGGGTTCGTTTCCAAGTACAAACTAATGGTGGACAAGACACATTGATCCACAATAGTCACCTTCACAACTCGTACACTGAACCATACTAAACAAACTGTAATTATTACTAAAATATGTAAATGCACTGTAAGGGATCACTTGGTCTTGAAGGGGGCCTCCATATCCTTCTTCAGCAACAAGTCCACCAAAACTCCACGGTTCAATTTTAACATGCGTTGAAGCCCCCAATCAAACTTTTCCCTTAATGCTGCAGGAGCTGACTCATGAGATTGTAAGTACAACATAAACAATTCGTCCACCGTCTTCGAGTCACCGAAAATAAACTTCGTACGTGTACCAAACTGTCGCTAATTCTTCAGGAGTGGCGTCCGGAAAAATATATCCATTGCGATGACCAGCACAAATATGATCACGCTGGCTTGGTTGATTCGTATAGCAGCCTAAACATAAAAGGTAGTTTGAAAACTCGTATGCTTGTATACTCGCTATTATACAGCCTTCCGTCACGCAACGGGAAGAACACTTGCACGATGGTAACGATACGCTTGGACTAATAACGGTAGGAATAGCTAGGTCCATGCTTGAGGTAGCCATAGCAACTAATATTCATACTTAAACACTAACACACTTTATTCATACTCGTGCACATGCGCAAATGAACAGCATCCGCCTTTCACCAGGTCGTACTAAAAGCAACTGCAATCATAAGAAAAGACTACAAGCACTCTATCTAATGGTTTTCAAAGTGTACTAGTTATCTCAGTTAAAAGTTTTTAGAGTGGTATTAACTGTTATCTCGGCATTATCTAACGAGCTAAGTGGTGTTAAGTGCTGTAACCTACACTGAAAGCGTATAGGAACATTACTCCAGTACATCCGCCTTTCACCATGATGCACTGAAAGGTTCTGTTATAAGATAAGCCTAAAAGGACTCTATCCATCTAATGCTTCAAGAATGTGCTACTTATTATCTCAGTTGAGTGGTTTAAAGTAGTCATAACTTTTATCTTACCATTATCTAACGACTTAAGTGGTATTAAGTGCACATACCTATATTATTTAACTAATGGACGCTCTTATACGTACATGCTTTTAAGAGCATTCTCAATTTAATGGTTTTAACTGATATCTTACCATTATCTAACGAGCTAAGTGGTGTTAAGTGCACATACCTATATTATTAGTCTAATGGAAGCTCTTATCCATACATTCTTTTTAAAGCACTCTCCGTTAAGTGGTTTTAGAGTGGTAGTAACTCTTATCTCACCTTTATCTAAAAGCTAAGTTATGTTAAGTGCACATACCTATCGTAAAAGGGTACTAATGGAATATAGTGCCTCTTATCTCTAAAATCCATTAGCTTTGAAATGTGGTGATAATATTTAAATGAGAGAATAGACTAGCCTTGCAAACAATACTACTGACATCAGTTCTTCCAATATGGCCGCAACCGTTCACTTTGTATATAAAAAAGAAAACTTTGGTGTCAAACAACAACGACAGAGGAGTAATTTTAAAATAGGGGGTTTTACAGTTGGACTCAAGTGTTTCGGTTAATAAATAATACACATCTTTCCGCATACACTACTTACATATACATATTTATTAAACTTCACATATGATATGATCTCTCCCCCCGAAATTATAGACATACTTAAATTACATCTCTACGACGCTTAAAGACAGACCAAGAGCCGTACTCAACGGCCTAGCCAATTCATATTGAAGCAACTACTTAAGAGGACGACGTTGAAAACTTAACTTTAGGGTGGGTCATAATAGTTGAGGTTAAATTCAATTAAATTTTATGTTGTTTTATTGTGTTTAGGCAACTTTATCTTAGTCGGTTAATTGACAAAATAAACATACTTTGTTTGTTTGCAAGAAGAAAATATTATAAATTAATAATACACGATATAAATGCATTTGTGTGAATAAAGTAACTGCCCATTCCCTATCAAGAATATGCAATAAAATGTGACCATGTGAATTAAAATGTGCTGCGAAGTTGGGGGTTTCATTCACTTGAGTTAAACTGTTATTGTATGCACTTTTTTATTTTTTTGAGTATTGGTTAGTTTCATTGAAGAGTATTGGTTAGTTTCATTGAAGAGTATTGGTCAGTTTGAATAAACATGAAGGGTGACCACCCTTTCTGTCCAAAGACATTTAGTCCTAAAAACATCTTGTCCAAAGACATTTCGTTCACATACATTTAGTCCATGAACTTTTGGTCCAAAGGATATTTCGTCCAAAAGTAATTTGATCCAAAGGACATTTCGTCTAAAGGTCATTTGATCCAAAGGAAATTTCGTCCAAAAGACGTTTTATCCAAAGGACATTTAGTCCAAATGATATTGGTCCAAAGGACATTTAGTCCAAAGAACGTTTCGTCCAAAGGATATTTGGAATGAAGGAAAATTCGTAAAGATATTGCGTTTAGATCTTTTCACAACCAGCCTGTCTCCGAACGGTTTCGACAACTACATCGAAGATATAAGTTTCGCTCAAGCTTTATATACCAGTTTTATTTTACAAACGTTGGTCTAATTAATGTTTTAATTATTGTATTCTTTGGGAAACTTAATTTTTTGGAGCTTTTCCTTAAAGCCTATCTCCGAACCAGGCATCTTTTTTTATTCCCATAAACGATTGTTTTATTATTTGAGATGGCAGCATTTATCTCGTTTTCACACTGACGTTTAAAGTCTCAAACCTCACTGATCAGCTTAACGACTAGTTTAGACTACATCACATGGTGTAAGCACTGATCTGGTGGAGGCTTCGTGATCTTATTTACATAACTTTTAATATCAAGCTGATTATTCTTTCCATGCTTTTGTATTTAACTTACCTTTCCAGGGTGCGCACCACACACGTATTTTCCATACATTTAAGGGTAAACTCATTAACATTTATTCAGGATGAACTGCCAATGGCACGAGATTATTCAAGGAATACGGTCAGCCTCATCACGACCTCAAACTACTAACACAACATACACCTTTCCTGGGACTCTCTTGAATCATTTTTGTTAATTGGCATCTTATTATGAGATTTCCTGTTAGAAAGCAACAGTCTGTAGACATAATAAATGTAACCAAATCATTCTATGATCTCATTGGCAAACCTAAAAAAGTACAGTCGCACCTTCGCTGGTCAAGGAATGCACCCCTTTCCCGAAGTAATAAAGAACAACTCCTTGGGGCCACAATTTCCTTTCCATGCGAGCAAAACACTACCTCCGCTTGGTAGAGGTTGCATCTTCAATTTGCTTTGGGACATGATCCTTTGGAATGAATGCTTTCAAAACATTTTACCAAGGTGAAAGAAAATTAATATGGAAGGACGAAATATATAATTGCATTAGTAATAAGGCTAGTACTTTAAAACAAATACAAGAAAACTGAACAGGATTCTAATTTTATACAACTATCAATAGGTGAGAGTTTGCCAGCGTTAAAAACAATCAATGATTAACAAATAGAAACGAGACTTATGATTAACCTAAAGTCATTGAAAAACATTATATGAATATATGAAACGTTCCTACTCCCTTTACATACCACAATGTTGCTGTAAAGAATGTAACAGTTTAAGGAAAAAAATGATAGATTTCACAGAGTTTCTCCTTTTTTCTGCTGATTAACTACGTATTTCTTCAATGGAACTTGACATACGTATATTCCTTTGCTTTTTTTTTTGTCACTTAACAATTACTGCACTTCCCGTTCCAACTGTTCAGTCAACTTCGTTCTTGATTTTGCAATCGATGCAATTTTAAGTGATAGCTGATGGCACAAAGATACATGCGCACATCGTCTCTGCAATGTCTGTAGTTTTCAAATTCTTTTATTCTTCTATGGTTTATCACACAATTATTGGACACAGGATTACGAATATGTTGGTGACAACCACGTAACTGAGTTATCATGATTTCTACATCTCGTTGTTCTTTCTTGATATTTTCAAGGAACCTTCATATAGATGCTTGATGGACGCCCACCATCTTTTGAAATCTCGAATGGAAGGCTTCACAGGCATTTGTAGTTCTCTTTTCACCAGCAAGAGCGCTTTCATAAACATTCCGCAACTCCGGTGGGAAATGTGGAGGGACAGGTCCTCTTCATCCTCTAACAGGTCTTCCTCTAATGTAATTCGATTCCATGTAAGAAACATCTTGAACTGTATCACTCGTATCTTCAGTAATGTTATCAAAAACATCTAACAAGTCATCCAATGGAATGAAGGGCATAGCAAGTAACATTCGCAAGGGCGCCGATCCCGGGGAGCTTTGGGGGCCTTGGCCCCCCAAAGTTGAAGGGGGCCCCTCTAATGGGGGTGGGGCAAATGATAAGGTGAACTCGGTTCTTCTACTTCTACAGTACATGGTCATTCGCTTTCCCTTTCTACTAAGTTTATCTCCCTTTGGCAAATCTATTTCATTGATAAATTCCTCCCTGAAACTCGTGTACTACAGTACTTATATAAATTACATCACAGTAGATATCGTGCAAGAAAGACTGAATTTCAAGATGGCCGCCATGGTGCCACGTAGTCGAGTGGTTTCGCAAGTAGTTGATGGTTGGATGTGCCCTAGAGGTGGGTGCTGACGTCAGCGGCCGTGATTGAACAAGGATATGAGTGAAATGTGGGTGGGAAAAGGAATTACGCAATCATAATTGTAGAAAAGACTTAATTCCAAGATGGCCGCCATGGAGTGTCGTAGTTCAGTGTTTTCGCAAGTGGTAGGTGGTGACGTCAGCAGTGTTGATTGATTGTTCAAGATTGTGGGGAAATTTGGAAGGATTGCATAATGCTTTATTAGAAGAAACACTGAAAAGTAAGATTGCGTCATCATAGTTGGTGCTGAAGTGGAAATTCCGATTTCATAACAGCAAAGTCCAGTTTGATCCTAGGTGACGCCAGCAGGGCTGATTGTACAAGGCTATGACGACAGTTGGGGAAAAGGTATTACATAATCGTTATTGCAGAAAAGACTGAATTTTAAGATGGCGCCTGGAAAGCTCATTCCTCTTGAAGATGAGGAAACAAGAACGAAACAGGGTTGCTAACCAAATGCATGGAAATAAAGCAACAAGACAGGGTTGCTAACCAAGCGTATCGAAAGAGAGAAGCAAGACACGATTGCCAACAAAATGCAGTAAAACAAGTGACCAAAACAACAGAGTTGGAAACAAAATGCACTAAAACAAGTGACCAAAACAACAGTTGCAAACAAAATGCAGTAAAAAAAGTGAACAAAACAACAGAGTTGGAAACAACATTCAATAAAAAACTGAAAGACCAAACAGATTTATAAACAAGGGAGCAAAGTTGGAAAGAAGCGAATGAAGACGAAGTTGGAACGAATGAATAAAGGGTACTTCCTTTTCTTTTGTGGTAAAAAAATGTACATTTTTTCAGTTGGTTTGCTTCCAACGCCGTATTTTTAATTTACACGGTGGCTTCCTGGAATAACTTGGAAAAATTGTATGCTTTGTTATATGGGATAAAATACAGTAAAGTAGTTATGATAATTTGATATTAAGTTAAAAATAATTATGAAATCGTCTCTTGTTTAATTTATGCTTGGTCGAGTACAAAAGTATATTTAAAATCATTTTTCCATAAAAGAAAAAGCAAACTGTTATTTTATCATTAAAATTATTGGTAGGGTAATACGAAAATATTTTAGCGCCATCTATTGAGCAATTTTTAAAGTAGATTAGAGAATGTGGTTATAGATTACGATTTGAATTGGTTAGAATGTTTCTGGTATATAATAACTATTCACAACTGTTGATCAGAATAATATAATTGTAAAGTCTAATTGAATTCAGTATTTAGTAAAATCATAATCATCAGAACTTTACATGAAAGCTTGCCTTGCTAAAAGTTTTCGAACCGAGTCCTGTGTTGGAGGAAGTCCCTAGAGATGGCAGAATGTCCCTCGAACTTTTAGCTACCTTACGATTGTAGAAAGTAAATTTTAAGATTGGTTTTAATCGAGTGTTTAAGTAAAGAGTAAGAAAAGTAAGGAGAATTGTAAAATGTGCTGGGATGTACAGAAAGTCAGAAACACTTTCGCTAGGAATCAGATCTTTTCGCATGGCTTGCCAGTCATATTGGAAGTCACTTGGAAACACTTTTGATTACAATAGCCCACTCTCGCTTATCTTGAAAGATAATCCTCTCCCGTGTAGGAAGCAAATTCTTTACTCAACCACAGGAACCTCAAACTGTTTCTTTACAAACAATGGAAGAACAAGTACGATAACCAACTTAAGTTCGATAGTCTGAACGCAAGTTAGTTTTATCCATATGTTCTACCATCGTAAAATAAGCATTTTCATCACTCAGGGTTGAAAAGAAGTGAATACATGTTTTATGCCTTGTTTACATTACTAACATTTTACCATGGTTAACGTTAACCTGAGTTCATTTTAGTAATGTAAACGATAGTTACCGTTAACGCGCGTTTCAAATTCAACTACCGTCAACTCACGACGGTTATTTCGTAAGGTTAGTAAGAAACGACTGTCTAAACACAAGTTAGTTATTCGGCACGAATCACTTCGTGAGTTTATTTCTTTCTTTATCCAAAAAAAAGTATAATAGAGGTGCGTACTACTTTTAAAATATAAAAGAATGATGGCAGAACTAATCTGCAAACTGTGATGTTATAATCATTTCATTTGTGTTCATTTTTTATATTTTATCCTCTCCCGTGTAAGAAGCAAATTCTTTACTCGACCACAGGAACCTTAAACTGTTTCTTTACAGACAATGGAAGAACAGGTTCGATAACCAAATTAAGTTCGATAGTCTGAACGCAAGTTAGTTCTACCCATATGTTCTAGCATCGTAAAATATTAGTAACCTAAACAAGGCATTACTCAGTGTTTAATTTTCATCGCTCAGGGTTGAAAAGAAGTGAATTTGAAAGTAGAATCGATTCGCTTCACGTTGACTGGCCCTCAAGTTTACTGAAAGATTTCGAAAAATAACGAATTGAAACACCTGGTTAATTCTATATTACATTTGCATTAGTGCTTTTTAAATGTCAACTGTTAAAGATTTCGAAATGCTTATATAAAAGTAACCTAACCTAACCCACTGTAACTTAGTAAAGATAAAAAAGAATGAACAGAAGATAATTGGATCGGGTCTGCGGTATAAAAGTCGAAAGAATTAAAACAATCCGTATGAATATACTTGAGGAATGTGTTTATAGCTTCATTTGCTTCTATTTGAAGCGTGTTCAAAATATATAAAGTTATCCTACGAATGCCTAACCAAATATGGAAAATTTCAAGTGTAAGCAAGAACTGGCGTTTATATAATAATATAAAAATAATTGTTTGGTCTATGAAACAAAGAAGTAATTTTTACGATGACAATGCGTTTTCTATTTACACAGCTTTTGTGGACTACAGTATTAAACCATACGGGTGTATAAAATATATTTTTAGTACTGTATGGAATATAAACTCTATTATTACTGTTTGTTTCCTGAATGATACTGGAAGCGTTTCCAAGTGGGCTCTGAAAGTTATTAATTAATACGACTGCGGAACCTTGCGGATATTTTTGAAAAAATTATTTGCGATGTGAACAGGGTGTGGATAACCAACTGATGCCCCCCTCAACTTTACTGAAAGCACTTTTGCGTATGCTCAAGTTTAATGGAGGATGTACCCCCTTTTTTATTTCATGGTCCCTCCCATTTGTGTAATAAAGAAGTTAATAAATTTCCCACTTTCATTTAGGGAGCACATCATTGTACGATGTATTTTCATAGTAAGATCCTTTACTCAGCAAGCACGGTTTACAATGTATTCACACAGTAAGATCCTTCACAGTACTTTCACGTTTATCATTCGGATGGTGGTCATGTTAATTTTAACGAAGTTCACAAAGTCAGAGCTAGTTCGTTTTGTGCGAAACTGAGAGTGACTTTCCGAATGGCTAACTAAATGAACGCTTGAACTGTGTTTCGCTGCAGAAAATGTCCCTTCGGGATGTGTGGAGGAAAGTTGAATAATATTATAGTAAAGGTAACCTTAATCAAATGGTAGATTTTATATGTTTGAATTGAGAATCAGTATTACTTTAGAATCAATTCATTTTTATAATTTAATCCTCTTTCCTGTAAGAAGAAAATCCTTTACTCTAGAGAAAACCTCTTCATATATTAGGAAATTATAATAGATCGAACCTGCCTTACTTAAACTTAAATGTATGCTACCATCATGATTTTATTTTCTTCTTTATTAAAATATTTACTATGGTAGTAGTGTATATGACTTTTTAAAGTATAACAGAATGATGGGAGAACTAATCTACAATATGTAACAATACAATTAATTCATTTATGTCCATTTTTTATAATTTTGTCCTCTATCACGTAAGAAGCAAATTCTTTACTCTATGGAGACCTCTTCCTGTTTGTTTACAAAGAATGACACTACAAGCAGGTTAACTTCGATAGTCTGAAGAGCAAGCTTGCATGTAAATCAGCTCTAAGGTAGATTCTCAGGTCTTTAGCACCGTATGGTCGTCTATGTAAAAACTAGCGTAATGTATGTTTAATTTTAAGCGGACACTTCCCTCTTTTCTCATGTTCTGAAGCATGATCGCAATGTGTTATATGTTCTTGTGCAGAAACAGATGATTATTTTTTTAAACTAAAGCAAAGTTCATCGGTACGATTACTTGCGAGTTGCGATATGTGCGGAACTTAAAGGCCTATGAAAGCTAAGCGAATACGCTACTCTGCACGATCTGCTATATACGTTAACAAGCTGCGAACTAATGTAATAATACAGACATCAAAAAGTCATTTTCTTTTCTAAAAGAATCATAGATCCGTTCGATAAACTGCGCTTACTTTTAGGAAAAGCTCTTCACCTAGAGGCTTAATTGAATTGAACCTACCCGTCTCCGTGTCATCCAGTGAGCACACTGTAATAAACTTATTAGAACAGCATGTGAACACTGGAAATATCTTAAAATTACAAAATAATTATCATAATTGATCTGATCGTAAGAATAATCTTTTGTAAATAACTTGTGCCACTTTCTTGCATATTGTTAAAGCAACACTGATGGCTAAAATGCGATATATTTCGATAAATATAGAAATAAAATCATGATGTGTACATAGCTACACATATCACTCACGGAACACCCACGGGTGGTTCAATTCTCCTGCGACTTTCACCTAAAAAAAAATATGTCAGTATCTCTAGTTTATTACTCACAGTGAAAGTGGAAGTATATTTTTCAACTATGAATTTCTCTTAGATATCCTATGACAACTCGCTTCTTACTGCTTACAAGTAAAGCTTTAGTGGGTGTATCGGCTCTGCGGAACTTCACCCATTCTGTCCCTTCGTAGCTTACCTAAAATTCTTTATATTAACGACTTTTGTTATATGGTGGGTGAATGTAGTTTCAGTGTCATTATTTTGGATGCATCCAATGCAGAGAGTGATACAAAGTCAAGTGGGAAGGGTATGAATGCAAGGACAGTTTTTCATGGACGTATGTGTGTTGATGCACTCACATCACTCTGATTTTACATCACATTCTTCTACATTGTACAGAACTGAAATAATACAAATAACTACATTAGAAATAAAACTACAGTGGCTGCATCAGCTCTGTGGAACTTCACCCATTCTTTCCCTTCGTACCTTACCTACATACATAGTTAATTAAGTAATTCTTGATATTTGGGACTTCTGCTACATGGCGGGTGAATGTACTTCCAGTGTAATTATTTTGGATGGATCCAATACAGAGAGTGATACAAAATCAAGTGAGAACGTTTAGAACTGAAATAATACAAATAACTACATTAGAAATGTAATCATTTTGGATGGATCCAATACAGAGAGTGATACAAAATCAAGTGAGAAGGGTATGAATGCAAGGACACTTTTTTCACGGGCATATGTGTGTTGGTACACTCACGTCACTCTTTCATTTTGCATCACATTCTTCTACATTGTACAGAACCGAAATAATGTAAATAACTATATTAGAAATGAGTAGTTAAATGCTATATGACAGAAGTAACTTACAGAAAGAAATACAGTTAATTGGAATGTTCTCTTTATTCCAATAAGTAGAATCGTTTTACTAGATTTGACTTGTGATCTATTTAAAGAATGGAAATGAATTACGTTTTGTCTCTACTTAAGGAAGTACTTTCAACGTAATAGTAAAACATCTCCATGCTCTATGTACACATGCGCGCATTATGTTTGCAATTCTTTTGTGTAAGATAGTATGAAATGTATACCTGATTACATCCAAGAAGTATATTTCCCAGCTATGATTTTCTCTTGGGTACCATATTTTAGTGTTAGATTTGTGGGGGAGACGCCAGAGACTGAGCCAAGTTCGCTTACATTTTTTTTGTCTGCAAGGCCTTCAGCATTTAAGAAATGAAGTGACTGTAACTTTACTAGAATTTTAACAGAAGTGATTTAAATATCGTATTAGTACTTTAATTTAAATTTAAAAACAAATTATTTATCCACACTTTTTTATATTTGAAATGTTTTGATCTTTACTCATTTGTTTGATAGAATGCGTACTAGATGGCAGTAGTGTAAAAATGATTAGCTAGATACCGTATTTTTTTAAAAGAGAGAAAGGGAATGAAATCTGGAATAATGCATAATAGAAAATATATTAACTTTATTTACGTTAACTTCCTAAATTTTAATTATTCTAATAATTTCTAATAGAAAGTTAAGGTAAATGCAGAACGTCTTGTTTAGTAAAGGTTGATCATGACTTCAACTCGTTATTTGAGGTGAAAAAATGAAGTATTTTCTATACTTTTAAAATATCTTCCTCATGAACGAGTACGTATAAAAATATCATATAGCAAGTCAACTACATCAAGTGTGCAATAAAAATGTACGTATACATTTTTACACTTTTCTCTGAAACCGTTCCGTACTGCAACATTTAAAAAAAATATGCGAGCGAAGACAAGTTAGCTAAAATTATGTTTGGTATTTTTTATTATATGCAATCTACATAACGTTTAAAACACAGTCCATGTACTTGATTCCAACGTGACTAATACTTTTTGTCGAGTGAGCGAAGACAAGTTAGCTAAAATTATGTTGTTTTTTTACTATACACAATCTACAGAACGTTTAAAACACAGAACACGTAGTTGCTTGTAACGCAGAAGAAGCAGAAAATACTTTCTAGTGTGTCTCGCTCTTTCACTTACATTATATTTCTAAGACTTGAAACTTTATTATATTTGTACCGAATATGAACTTAACCTAGACGCAAAAGTATGAAGACATTGCTCAAAGATGTATACGTGTCCTCGCAATTACTTCAACCCTGGATTTTTGCGTTATATATTTTACACTGCACGAATATGATATTCACATTCCAAGAGGTTTTTTCCTCTGTATATCCCTACATGTACTTTTTTCAACCGAGGTATTTCACTACATTTACATTGAGATATTTCACACCGAAAATATTTCTGAACTTGACAGAGTCCTTCATGTTCTCTTAACTGAAATTAAAAACAAAATTTATTGCATATAATTTGTATGTTTTTGACTTAGAGACAGAAAAGATTTTTAATACAATAAAAATATCATTGTAACTTCACAAAAGATGTATACGTCATTCCCAACTTGTAAGAAAAAAAAAGTTATGTTTAAGTTCCAATTGTAACTTGCACAAAGTTGAATTTTACTTACAACTTTACTAGAAAAATCTCGTACTTTTAAAATTGTTTGATAGAACTTAGGTTTACAATTTACACTATCTAAAATCTTACAAAGTCACAACGTCACAACCTTAGTCACAACTTCTAAATTTCACAAAGTAAAAAAAAATAACAAATTTGTAATAATAACTCTAACTTTTCAATTCTCTTTTATTTCAGTTTTAATTTTAGAAAATGATTTTCTTAATTCCGTCTCTTACTTTAACTTTACAAAGAAAACTTATATATTTTTTCTACTTTACAAACAAAAGGTATTCACACTTTGTAAGAACAAAAGATTTTCCCTACATTAAAGATGGGAAACAAGAAACGTAATTTCTAAGTTCCACAGAAATGTTTATAGGATGCAAACAATAAAATTTTACGTTGTAAATTTAAGTTATCATTTCAATGTCTTATTAAAGCTTGCCTAACAAGATGTTCTACAAGATGTTTCTGTTTTTTAAGTTAACTAGGAAATGGAAATAATTAGAATAGTTATATTTACAAAGTAAAGCTAGACAAAGTTCATAAATTAATATTCTCTATTATTTCTGAATTAAAGCAAACTTTTTTCATAATACATCATACAGTGAGCTTAAAATTTACTCTGCTGGTGGCATCTTTTATAGCAGAAATGTAATTAGAGCAAGGATGATACTCGATTATGTCTAAAACAACGCTAAGAAAATTGAAGTTACCAATACGACGGCGGCGGTTTACCTTTAAGAAAGATAGAAAATTGTTATAATTATATCTGTCTGTTTCTGTGTCTGTGTGTATGTTACTGTGTTTGTATTTCTCTTTCTCTCTCTGTCTGTATGTGTGTGTGTGTGTGTATGTCTGTCTGAGTGTGTGTATGATTTTTGTCTTTCTCTCTATGTATGTCTATCTCTGTCTCTCTGTGTGTATGTCCCTCTCTGTCTGTGTTTATGATTTTGTGTCTTTCTCTGTATGTGTATGTCTCCCTTTGTATGTATGTATGTGCTTGTGTGTGTGTGTATGTCTCTCTCTGTCTGACTGTGTATGATTTTGTGTCTTTCTCTCTCTATGTATGTCTCTCTATCTCTGTGTGTATGTCTCTGTCTGTCTCTGTGTATGATTTTGTGTGTTTCTCTGTATGTGTATGTATCTCCCATTGTATGTGTGTCTGTGTATGTCTCTCTGTCTGACTGTGT
>JAGDQP010023881.1:0-28610 GCA_022664845.1 Lepisma saccharinum | reverse complement strand
TCAATGCAGCTGCTATTTTAGAAAAGAAATGTTTGAACTTGAAGTAGATGTGTTTAATGGACAATTTGAGAAAACTTGTCAAGAAAAGTCTGTGCTTTGTTAAATCTAATGCGAATGATTATGGAAGGTTGTTCTATTTCAAGTGACGACGCAGTAAATGATAAGAGGAGTCTTGTTCGATTACTTTGTCAGTCGGTATCATACTAGTAAGCGTAAAAGTTAAAATGCTAAGAGAAACATCCGCCATCAAAAAGATCATGAAACTCCTCTACCTCTTTATATTGGATTAATGGTGCATTCGAAAACGAGAACTAGTTGACAAACTACACTAATTGGGAGTAAGCGTGTCATATCAGCGTGTTCGAGAAGTGTCAAGCAATTCTGCAATAGAGTTGTGTGTCCAACGGGCCTTCAATTTTCTACTTTCATTTGTACTGCAATAGACAATATTGATCACAATTCCTCGTCATCTTCATCTACAAAATCTTTCCATGGATCACCCATATCTCTGATTAAAAGAAAATCAGATTCACATGTTATAGGATCCTACTTAAGAATTGAAGAGAATGAGTGGACAAAGAAATGTACTACATCCCTACCAGACTGGTATTTGCAGTTACCCTGTACAACGATTAAGAAAAAGGCAAACGTTCCTGTAAGTAATATAAATCCCTTCCAACTTCCTCCTATTAATGACCCTACGTCAGAAGAATGTTTGTTGATGATTGAAACTCTTGATTTACAGAACGAAACCAATATAAGCCACGTTAGTTGGGCTGCTTTCCACTCCAACAATATTAGCGGTTCTGTCAAAAAAAGTCGTAGTGTCTTGCTATCTTTATTAAATGGGTCCATAAATTGCCGCCGAGCGGTCTGTGGCGGTAGGCTATCAGCTCGAAGGTCCCGGCAGGGGCATGGTAAAGGGCGAATCGTAACGGGCCGAAGTCCAAAGTTACTAGACTGGCCCATATAAAAATAAAGTTTACCAAAGTTTTAAGTTCATAAAGTCTCCTTCTATAATACGTCACTGCTTTGATATACTGAAGCGTACACTCTCCACAATTAATCCAAGTCAGATATTTGTGGTGACATGTGATTAATCAGTCTATGCAATAGCTAAACAATTACAATGGTTACTTCCAGAATTGTATGGAGAAGACAAAATAGTAGTCATGATGGGAGCTTTACCCCTTGAAATTGCATTCCTCGCGGTTTTAGGGAATTGGTTTGATGGTAGTGGTTGGGCCGATACTTTAGTTGAAGCCAATGTTATCAGTGAGAGCAAAGTTGGACAATATCTGAAAGGGTATCACATAAAACGATGTCGCTACATACATTAAGTTAGTGTTGCTTCACTGTATATACTTTTGAAGAAGGCTTATGATCTATCCACTATTAATGATCAATTATCAATAAAAGAATGGATTACAAGTAGAGTTGCAGAGTCTGTTCATTTCAAATATTGGTATATTGCACTTCAACTTGAATTACTACTTTTCCAGTTTCTTGGTGCCATTCAATCAGCGATTTTTGAGAAATTTATTGTAACCCTACAAATGATCTGTCCTTGGATGTTTGCTATGGACCATACTTACTACGCCAGGTGGATGCCAGTCTTCATAAAAACACTTGTTGAGCTGAAAACGAGAGTTCCAGATCTCTATAAAGAATTTTCTAACGGTTATTTTGTAGCCTGTAAAACTGGTAGACCTTATTCCTGCATTTCTCATGATCAGATGCACGAGCAGTGTAACAAGGATATAAAATCAGACTGCGGTGTAGTTGGCATCCTTGATAATCCTAGTGCATTAATTAAATAAATGGTATCTGGACCCATAATTGCCAACTTACTGGCAGTTCGATGAAGATATGAGATTAAGTGAAAATGAAAGTAACAGTGTTCATCATAAAGATAACGTCTCTTGTAACACTCGATTTGTAAACGAACTTACGCAATTGTTTTTGCTTGATAACAGAAATCCTTTATGCCTGTGATATTAGCCAGAAACTTACGAATATTGCATCCAACTTAATTATGAGTGATAACGCAAATACATCAGTGTGCATTGCTGAATATGTGAAAAAAGAAAAAAAAAACTCAATACGAGACGTTTTTTCAAGAACGGCTGGTATGCTGCAAAAAATCTGTTTTTGAACCTATTTCTAGAAACAAGCTATGTTTATTTCATAAGATGGTTCCAAAATCAGTAATCCACAAAGTATCCATGTTAAAAAGTGACTGTTCACTTTTCAGTAGACTGTATATCGCTTGCCAAGATACAGAAGGAGACTTAAAGGAATTTTTTGCCCATGAGTATCTTGATTTCCCACCATCACTTTCTGATGCAGGATTGCTAAGGAAAGGAAAAAAAGTCCGATATCATATCTTGATTTGAAAGGCTTAATGATGCTGTAGATGACATGAATAACATTCCATACACTCACTGCAAGTTGTATTATTATGGATGGCTCAGCAAAAGTCCATTTCTTAAAACCTGACAACATACATACGTTTCAAGACTATAGCACGTATAAATTTCAGCCTTTCAAATCAAGACGAGTAGATATAGTATTTGACCGTTACATTGAGGGATCTTTGGAAAAGGAAGAAAGAAGTAGGCGAGGGTTGGGTCCATTTTATTTTTAAAAGGTTTAGCAAATATACCAAAAACTAACCCTCTTTTCTTCAAAATGAAGATAACAAAAATTATTTATTTTAATTCTTGGGTTCTAACTTTTTGAGTCTTGAGATCCCGAAAGGTAAAAAAAAAACTGTTGTATTGACCAAGGATGATAATGTGGTATGTATTCCTGACAATCTTAATGTATCTGAACTCAGACCATGCTATCAAGAAGAAGCTGATACCAGAATATTGTTGCATGTGAAACATGCTAGTGAACCTGGATATAAGTCTATAATTATACATACTGTAGATTCTGATGTAGTTGTCATTGCTCTTATGCGTTTAGAAGCTTAACTCTTTCAAATTTGTGGGTGGATTTTGGTATTGGCAAACATCAAAGGCCTATTCATGAGTATGCTACTAAACTTGACAAAACTGTTTGTGACGGTATTTTATTTTCCCATGCATTTACAGGTTGCGACACTGTATCTGTATTTGCAGGCCGTAGCAAAAAGACATGTTGGGAAATGTGGTAACATTTTCAGGCTGTCACAGAAACATTTATTGAGCTATCTCAGTGCCCACCATATATTTCAAATATTAGTTTCAATCGACTTTAGCCAGATTATACAATAAGAATATCAAAACAGATTCTGTTAACGAGAGATGAAGAATGATGGTGACGTGCCTCCAAGTGAAGCTGCTCTTTTACAGCACAGCAAGAGAGCTATTTTCCAAGCGGGCTATGTTTGGTCTCAATGGTGGAATATGTCTCCTGATATACCTGATCCATCTGAGTGGGGATGGCTGGGAAAAGATTCTGGATACGAACTTCTGTGGTCACTTTTGTCTCCTGCTTCAAAATACTGTAACGAACTTGTTAAGTGAGGATGTAAAACATTGTGTACCCATAGTTGTAAATGTAATCTATTGTCTCTTCCATGTATTAGTCTTTGTGTTTGCGATGGACAATGCAATCAATCAGGAAGCTATGTTTTAGATGACTGACAAAATTATAATCTTTATAAGTACTGTAAACTAAAATAACAATATCCATGAACTATTTTTATTTTCATTTCTCAACAAGATGTTTATTATAACCAAAATATAATACTGTATACATACATAAGGTATATATTGTAAAATATATTGCAAAAATAGATACCTTAAAATTTTCAAATAGACTATCAATGCACCTTGTATAGAGAGCTTTCCAAAATAATATCTACATATTTCCCATAGTGTATACCATTCGTAAATAAAATTGAAAACTGTTTAAATCTTAGTTAAAGCCATTGAAAATTACTTTTCAAAACCTAATATTGCACTTATAATAATTTTTTGGCCTTTCCGGTGGCCATTTTGATCTATGACGTCACACGCCTAAAATAGGGGGTAGATTTTTTATGTCTATATCAAAAATCAATGTTCATATGATTACCTAACTCTGGGCCAAGTGCCATGTTAGTATCACATTTTGCACGATTATAGCAGGTTTTGCCTTTAAGGTACTGCACTAAATAGGGAGGTGATCTGCAAAAGATATTGTGGATAAGTATGACATGAATGTAAATGCTGATTCAAATGTAACAGGTCACTCCAGTCGTGCCTCTAAACATGGTACAATTTTTGGACTTTCTGGTAACATGAAAGACAACATAAATGCAATTCAAGGTTCGGAAAATAAAAAATTCAAAACACAATGTTCTATTTTCTCGCGAGAAGATTTATCAATTCTGCAGTATACCATTGCACAAAGAAACATGTTTATCACATCGTTATATAATTACTACGATCACTGATGCGCAACTTTTAAGTTATTTTGAGTTATTTGGGAGTAATTATGATAACAGTAAGCATGGATGAAAACAGTCGCTGGCAGTAAATTTTTCCGGCGTTTGAGAAACGATTATGGAGCAAGCGCTTGCATGGCGGTTAATGTGTTTAAGCTGATGGAAATTCTGGAATCAGTGTCCAAAGTTACCCAGCTCTCAAATGTTATTCGGGACACCTATAAATAACTATTTTTATTAGTACAACGCTGTTTTAAACTTCTGAATATTATGTACTTATAGTGTATGAGTTTCAACTATAACTTTGTAGTAGAAATAACAAATTAAAACATTTAAATCAATAACATAATAATAGTTTGGAGTTAATGTTATCACAACTTCATTACATACTATGGGTGACGGACATTATGATACATTAGCAGGCCTTGAGTTGAATTTTATTTATGACTTTTAGGCATCTAAGGTTCAGGCCGGGATAGGCGAGCGGAAAGTATGGGGAAAGGTGTCGGCCTTGGCCTAAGTTGAAGGTGCCAGCCCGGCATTTGCCTGGTGTGACTTTGGAAAACCCTTGGCCGCTGGTATTGAACTCACAACCTCCCGAATCTACACAAACACACTACCACTAAGCTACGGCGCCTCGTGAATCTCGAGTATATTTATTTGGTGGTCCGTTTGTATGGGAACTGTCTATTTAGTAACACAAAAATCTTTTAGAAACATTGGTCTAGGCTAGGTGATATACTAATGCTATGTGGAAAACTAAAACTAGTGTCGCAACTGTTTTGTTTTTTTCGAATTATCTAAAAGAAAACTTTGCTACAATTAATCACTAATACTTACACGTAACCTATCTTCCCATGATAGTTGCAATAATCGAACAGTGTCCAGCGGATCGCCTAATTCTGTCACCATTGCAACAGGACCTAGAGCATCTGGAACACAGGAACCCAGCACCTGTAAATTAAAAGAAAAAGAAATTATTTTGATTAGCAAGAACTCGAATTGTAAGGCAGATATGAAACATACTGTGAAAACGAGAGAAAGATGCATTTCTCTAAACTGATTAACGACAACGATGGAGCAACTGGGTGTGTTTGACCTTTACAACTAAAAGCGACATCCATTTTTATTAGTACAAAACAGAGATACTTCGAAATTCAAAAATTAAATTTTGTCACAAAGACTGGCATTTGTGCCAAAGTTAATATAATTTTTAAGTTACATTTCTGGTTAAAATTAACGCTAGATTTCATTAATGAACACGCATTTTGTGTTATGGGCCATGTTCGGATTGAATTGATAAAATACATGGAGGATTGAAAAAAATGCTGTGATTCTGAAATGGAATTTATGAATCAGGAGAATGACCAAGCGATTTCTTAGAAACAATAATGATTCCAATGAAAACGAAAAGGAAATTCAAGACGATGTGGAGATTATGGAACCATCAGTTTATGAGTACATTCAGTACAAGTATTAAACAGAAGCGAGGATGCACAAATTTAAGAGGAACAGTTTGGATTTCGAAGACAAAAGGAAACAGGAAACGCTATTGTTTCGTTAAGAACAATTCATAATATGTACATAGAGAAAAGGAGATACACGTAGCATTTGTTGATTTAGAAAAGGCATTCGATCGAGTCAACTGGCAAATTCTGATGCAAGCACTGAAGAAAGGAGGTGGGAGAATGAAAATGGCAGGAAGGATCGAAGACATAAGAAATCTGTATATAAGAAGGAAAAAATACGAGTAAGAATAGAATGGAAGAGATCAGTTAGGCACAGAAGATTCGTAATGAGGAAGTGATAGAGAAAGCAGGCGAGAGACGAACAATAACTGAAGACAAAAGAATCTGATTAGGACATTTTAACGCAGTTGACAGCATGGTTGAGGGGGAAACAAGAAAAGGAAGAAGACGGTGCAACTTCTTGACAGTATTTAAGAAGATAAATCGTACGCACTGGGAAGGGCTAAATGTGCCTTGAAGGACCTGCCACTTTCGATAGAACAATACTATAACTGATATATTCGTCGAAGAATTTTTTGTCCACGAGTCACCGTCGATGAATTATTAACGTGATACGCCAAATTTGGCACACAGAAATACACAAACGATCTGTCATAGCCCTATTTGGTGGTAGTCCACCACGTTTAAAAGTAAACATTTTCCCATTTACTTATTGAACGTTTACCTTGTGTTTACTGTATTTTTATTTCAAATTGATAACAACACAGAAAATGGTTATGTTGCTTTTGGCAGCCTATAATTTTTGAACAGCATGAAACAAGAAACTAATATATTTGTTATCAGAGGGCCTTATGATGAGGGGGGTTGGGCAAGAAGGAAGAAAACCTTGCCCAAGGGAAGCAGTATATGTATATAGGCTTTCAACACAGCTGCCTGCCTGTGTCTGCATTGCAAGCCTCCTCCATGCATGGGCCTCCAGAGGAAATTGTAAACACGTCCAGTCTCATAAATCACTCATGCTCCCCTCCCATACAAGTCCAAAATGGGAAAATTTACGACACACGTGCACCCTCTCCCCTCTTCCTGCTATTCCCCGTTCCCTTTTGTTCACATCTCATACGTGATCTTCACCCGAATACTAGCTCCTGCCATTTTGTTCAGTCACTCTTCCTTTTCTTTCTCTCTTTTTTTTTAAAGCCACGTAGTTTATTATCTGGCACCACACAGACCTAGTAAGCCGTGAGTCATGCCAGATAACCATGTAGTGTGTTTCACACACATTGGCTTCAAACCAAAATGAACTTCACTTTTTAACTTCACACAGCCTTGCTTGCCGGGAGAAGGAATTGAGATGCATAATAAAAAAGTGCTTTGAGTGCTTTTATATTGTCACGCTTTTTTATTCGGTTAAAAGCAAATATATAAGCCTTGCTTGTTGATTTTCCCATTTGTTACAGTGGCCAAACATAACCAGTCAACTGATCAAGCATGCCTATTGCATATTTTCGTTTCTTGTATTTGAAAGTGATTATTATGCTGAACGAGTCGCTGCTATGTTTGCTTGACTAGCTTGAAACTTGCTTCTGAAGAAGAAAAACGAGAAGGGAAAACGAACAAATATATTTTCAACATAGAAAGAGGACATTCCATCCTCCCTCTACCTCAACGCGCACACAAAAAATCTACTGCAAGCATTCTGCAGACTCCATAGCAATCAGATTTCAGTGTTGTCAAAATGATGTTTATCATCAAAGACTTGTTTAATATTCACTGAAGGAAAAACCTATTTCCTGTACGCAGTGACGATGCCAGCTCAAAGACAAATGAAAGAATCAGGATTCGGAGGAAGAGCATGAGTTACCTGGGACTGGCTGAATACTCTAATACCTACATAAATTTTGTTCAGTTCAAGTCATAGTTGCAGAATCTTTTAAAATTCACATTACTAGAAACTTCTCAACTGCCTTTAAAATGTACTAGGCCTTAATAGGTAAAAATCGAACACAGTAATTAAGAAAATTTATTTGCTACGTTATATCTTCCAACCTTTTTGAACTGATTGCGCCATTTTCAAGATTGTTGTAATACAGTAGGTATACAGTATTTAGTGTGTAACTTTGGTAAACTATAATGTTCTTTATTTTTAATTTCTGGTATGTGTGTGTGTTGCAGCCATTTTCTACCACATCTCCATATTTCCGGACTTATCAAACTATATCTTTTCTTTTGACCCCACAGCAATCAACCCTTGTCCTAAAAAACGATTGAAAATAAAAGATTTTAACGGCATTACCTTGGTACGGTTCAAAATATGGTATCTCACTAGAACTGGAAATAGTTTAATATGTCCGTGGTTGGATGCATCAGTTAATGAATAACACAATTAGTTTTTATAATTCTTTATCTAATTCTTGTAATGAACATGGAGCAAATACATTTAATACACTGCACTACCATATTCGAAACTATGTTCAAAGTCACTGAACGCTGTGAACTGTTCTGTTAGCACAACTACTGAAAAAGATAATTAGACACAGTTTGAGCCCCTAGTGGAGTGGATACAGCTGGCAAAAGTGGGGTTGTCCCGCCCAAAGCGGGACGGTTGGCCACCTTAAATACTTTTGAAAAATTGAAAGGGAAGGTATAACAACAGGTTTTCTTCCTTCTACATGTTGAACTTTTGAGGAACTACAGAGACAGCTCTTTTTCTATTTTATCCCTGCTTTATAGGCTAAAACCAATACCAGATAATCTTACTTTCATGTAGGCCCTACATGCTTTACAACTTCATGAATGTTTGTCAGATCATGCAAAAATAATGCATATTTTTTATTAAGGTTTAAGGTACTTTTCTAAAAAAGGAAAAGCTGTGAGATTCAAATATATATTTCTTTTCAGATGGCGAGCACATACATAACTAAACACTGAAACAATACGAGCTAAATAAACATCGAGAATACATAATTTCCGTTGTTGTATTATATGACTGAAAATAAATAATGTTACCATTAACTACAGCTACACCTTATTTCCTTTTTCGTTTAAGTATTATTCTTATTTTTTTAAAAAACAACGTACTTTTGTTTACATACACTTTATTTAATAATTTTTAATGAAGTCCTCCATCATCACGATGTGTAATTCGCACCATTATTTACATACGCATAATTACTTATCCGTTTCCCCACTCTAACATAACTAAAGTGTTTTGCTCCACCAGCACATCTTGACTTTACGCGCGTGACTTGAAGCAGAGAATGAGAGAACAAAAACGCCTCTGGGAATTTCCTCTTTATTATTATCCTCCAACGATCTTTTCTCCCATACATTATCAAAACACCTGTGAACAATCATATTCACTCGAGTTCTTTTGTTGACAGTTTTGTTTCTTTTATTCTTGCTAATTGATAGCAGCAGCTGCCACTACTGTTGAGAGTCTGTCACGTTAACAAGTATTGCAAATCATGCAATTTTGTTGTCAACGTTTCAGCGTACTTACATGGTTGCTCAAACACGTTGACAGTTATTTGGGACATTATATTCTATTATTCTCACTTGTCAGTATTCAGCTATTACTTACGTATAATCAATCAATGAATGTAGTGGTTTAGATGCACTAATAGCTAGCTTAGTTACAGGTAAAGGTAGTAAGTAATATGTGCCCTCATTTTTGTTTTCATGTTTAAAAATTTGATTTTTAATGTTGTTCTAATTAATGTGGCAACTGGAACTACGATGTTATACAATTGCTGCTTAAACACAAAACAATTTGAACAACATTAAAGACATGAAAAAGAAGAAAATTCGAAGGAAGTCATGTTTGGGAGAAGATAGTTTGTGCTGGTAATATGAGCCCCTAGAAAAAATAAAATAACTGGTTTAGAAAACTAAAACAAATTGATTCATACAAACAACATCTTAATTCATGAAGAAACTGTACAAAGGATAAAATGCGGTCAACACACACACAAAAAGTTCATTGATTGAAAAATTGATGAGAATGAATTGAAAGGCTCATATCTTCAGCGCAAAAAAGTGTTGTGAGATTTCTGTGTCTAATGTCTAGGTCTATTTGCAAAAGTCACAAACATACACATCCTTCTCGAATCCAGCGCAGTCGTTGTGTGTTCACATCTCGTAGATAATACATTGGTTACCTGCCGAAAATAGACCCTCGCAGAACACGCAAACTGCTTCTTCATCACCTCGATTTTCCACTCCGATTGGGGTTGCTAAGACAGATTACCCGGAATGGATAGAATCAATTAACCACACATAACGAATCTTACTAGCACAATTCTACAGTATCTATACAGAACCAATCTTTCAAACATGCTTCATCCAAGGCACTAATGCACGAGGATGATTTTTACATGAATCAGGACAGGAATTAGAAGGGAAATCCTAACCTTTCAGGCTTTCACAGTTTAGTATTTCCCGAAATCAAAAACAGCACGCTCACTCACAAACGATCAGATCCAACTGAATCACATGTGAATCTGCTCTGGCGGCAAAAGGCGCTACTACATCAATAGTTCACAGTGTTGCCGCAACGTTTAGTGCCCTGAATATCACGATATTGAGGGGGGTTCATATTACATGCAGGGCTCATAACCTCTATATGTATAAACAACATACCTCGCCCTCATTTCTTCCCTTTATTATACTTAGCGTTCTCTCACTGTGTTTCTCCTTATCTTGCCTTATTCAATATGTATTTATTTAAAGAACACAACACACAGCTCAGAGGCCATTTTTAATGAATCACACATGCACTGTCAAGATCATAATACGTTTCCTGATCTGTAGGTTTTAAGGCATTAGTTGAAAGTTGAAAATTGATCCTTTACTGCCATCGATATCCAACGATAGCTATCTTCCATCTGGCCATTTTCAATATTTATTTGTAGAGCCTACTCGATATTGACGATATTTCGATTAACGAGATTCAATCTCCAACGATGTTTCGGTTTAACTGACATTGTGAATATTCCTCGATAATTAGATTTCAATTATAGTTAATTTTAAAACTTGATATAGGCTACTGACTGACTCTTCGAAAAGATGACATTACAATCTAAGAACAGACCTGCTTCTTGTTTCCTTAATTGTTATGTAATCCAACCTCTATAGTCAAGATGCGAAAGTTGCAGATTGCGGAATGTATACAAAAAAGCAATTATTGTAATCAAGAATACATACGGTAATGGCTGTACAAATACGCTAACAGTTAAAGAATGTAAAATTAGTAAATAAACAATCGCTGAGTAGTTAATATTTCATACAGCAAAACGAAAACAAACGTTAAAAACGCTTAAAATAAAAAACAAGGCAAGGCAAAAAAACACAAACCAAGTAACGTCAAAATAACAAACGTATCTTATTAAATCAGCTAATTGTTCTACCAAGCTCAAAATTAACAGTCATTTTCAAAAAAGCATAAATATCAGTATCAACAGGCATCGCTCTCGCATTTGTCACACTTACTCCTACAGTCAACATTACACTTTACGCTCTTAACATTACAACAACCTTGGTAAAATCAACATGCAAAAGTAAATTAAATAGTTATTTAGTTCCTGTCTTAGTTGCCTTGTGTTCCTTGCTGGTATTCTACAAAACTCTTGTGCAGACTTAACAATTCTTAGCTTTTGTTAAAAATTAGAAACCGAACACTGCCACAATGAAATAGCAACTACATCTACCAATTTGTTGTTTTAAACTGAGTCCGAGAGTTTTTATCTGAGCTATCCCAATCCTAAACCAGAATAAAATTAATTTGGTTACAGGCTAGCGAATCCAGCCGAGCTTATCCGTGCATGACTGAAATCATCCACGAATAAACTCTCGTATTCACTTGCCCAAAGTACTCGGGCTAGAGTCGCTCCCCTCCTAGGGAAGGCAAACAGTATTTTCAGAATTTGTAAATTTTATTAAAATTCAGCATAGTAAATTTTTAGCCATTAGATTGCTTTAAAAAAATCTAGATTTGGCGGGAAATTTCCTACATTGGCTTGATGTTTGCAGAATTACGTAGGGATGGAAGCAAGAAGCCTCGTTTCAGTTTGCGACACAAGACGAGACTTGATCTTTGTCTCGCGAGATTTCTCGCGTTCTCGCATCTTAACTTTATGTTCATGATATAATTGATTTTACTATAGAATTTCGTAAGCAACATGGACATTAAGTATATGAAAACTTCAATTAAATCATACCGACAGATATCCTTGACTGATTTGGGAATGAAGCCCTTCCCCTGCAGTAACGTAGAATGCTCTTAGGTTCACCAAGTTAGGATTTCCTTAGCTTGGAGCAGATTCTTTAGGAAAGCCAGGGTGCGAATGACGGCCGGGGATGGGGGGACATTCCTCCTCTGGGAAGTATTTATCCCTGGCTGCTAACTAGAATTTACTATCCCACGGGGGGATCGAATTGTCAGCCCCCCCTAACACTTTATAGCTTTCTTTTCACGAACTTACAATGACACTGGTAAGGTTATGTGCTCTAGTTATCAAAACAATCCAAAGTCCAAAGAAAAAAATATGTTGTGTGTAGATAAAGCTTTTATTACTGGTGTTAAAACTAGTATTTCCGAGAAGTTATTATACATGGCAAAATCACTGACGACAGTAAAAGTTGATCACACAATAGAGAAAAGTAACAAAATTTAGGAGCCTAATTTCACCCATAAATGTCTTTCAGTTAGTATGAGTTTGAAATTATTGGAGTCGATTTTCATGTCCGAAGTAATGCGCGAACAGTAACCTCTGAAGATTTGAAGTGTGTGGTGTTTTAGTTTTGCAGTGGTTCCCACGTTGTCTAAGAGCTTCAGCAACTGTAAGCTTAATAGTAGTAACAGCTATAAGCATGCTTGGTGAATGATAATTGGGCTATTGGGCTACATTCATAAGTTTGACGGGAAAAGCTGTACCCTGGTGTGTGGAGAATCACATTTTTAGTATCGATTGTCCTAATTTCACGCACTTGATGCGTCCGAATTTCCAATCCCCAAATTTAACACGATGTATTGTACAACTTGAGGAAAGAGAATTAATTTAGAAGAGCAAAGAACAAACTTCAATTCGGTGAAAACCGCGCAATATATTTTCTATTTGACAATTATATTGTTACATCTAACAGTGCGAGAGAAATTTGAAAAGAACAAATAGGCAATTTCGTAGAAGCAAAGCTAAAGTACTTTATTTATCAAGCAGAGATGGCAAAGGAGATAACCACTGGTGTCATACATCAGCAAGCACCGAATCTATCACTTATTACGACACAGAGTCGCCTATTAATGAAAGACTGTACGGTACTTCTAAGAAAACATAGATGAAAAGTGGGTTGCATGTAGAAAATGTCACATTTGGTTCCATGAAAATTCTCTTGGTAAAGAAGCAAACGATCCACTTTTCTCCTGTGATATTTGGCTGCAATAACTAGAGAGTTGTTTAAAGATAAAATCTACTTCTCGTTGCTATTTATGTGACAGCAGACAGTGCGTGAAATTTGGACTTTTTTTTTTAAGTCGGTTTTTGTCTTATTTTGGAAAATACAGTATTTCTCGTGTTGTATGGACGAAATTATTGTCAAGTCACAACATTTGTACTTTAGTGTTTGTAAAACTTAATGCAATACTCACATTCTTGTTGTGAGAATCACAATAAATTTTATGAGCATCCAAAAAAAGAAGTGGGGGAAATGTGGATACTTCTTCTAAATGTTTGGAAATTATAGAGAAATAAAAACCAAAAAGGGCTGAGGGTTGTATCAAAAATAGCTCTTGGCTGTTAGGCTATGCCCCGGGAAATTATTAGGGCTGTCGCAAGAGTCATGGAAAAATTGATATTCTGGTCTCTTGAGGACAAAATCTGTAGGAACCCTGATAGTTAATTCATGAACTTTATATTCATTTGCGCCTCTCAATCGCTAAAAGCAGTGAAAGTCTAGCATAGTTACATTCACGTGTACTTCTGCGCTTCTCAACAGTACTGAAATTAGCGCTTCGCTAGCGAGAATAGGCATTTCAGGAAGGTATAACCTATTCATGACAATGCATTATTCGGAGTTAGGAGCCAGACTCTTGCCTTACAAAGAATATCCTTCAAAATCTACCTAGCATATACAGTCAAGCGATACGTAACTTTCATTAGAGGTATAGATAGCTCTCTTATTGAAAATTGTTCTGTATTTCATGTTAAGCGTTAACGTGGTATATATTGGCGAATTGGCCAGAAGGAAGAATACCGACTATATTTATTAAGGCTGTTTATTAATAACCTCCCTAGCAAACAGCGAAGGAGTAAGGATGAAACATGAATACGCAGAATCGTGTATATTATATGGTTATAAAATTGAGGAATGATGCCAATTTCTGTGGCTTCTTCATTGCAATTTGGTAGATCGGGTTAGATTCATCTAGTTTATATTGCAACGAAACAAACTGTTTCATCAGTCACACAAAACTGTACAGTGAAATATACCTTTCACCAGTACTCAATTCGGCTGCGTTTTAGATATTCCCCCAAATCGTTCAAACAATTAAGCTGACAAAATTTTTATATCCTTTCATAGATGCTTTTCTAGAAGTATACACTTTGTATTCCTAACACTTATTTTTGGGGATTCAATAGCAGTGTGTGAGAATTAATTTTGAGATTTGACACGATTAATGTCAGGCTTTCCATGGTTCATAAGTGAAAGGCAAATCTGGTCCTTTTATACTTCGAAAGAGAAGAATTTTAAGCTAAAGATAATTAAAAGTTCCTTCGCAGGATTAGTGAAAAATCAAGGTTCATCAGATTGTTTCAGCACCGTTGTAAGAGTTATTCAACATCATTATTGAAAATCATTTTTATGTTTCTTACTGGAAACATCTATTTATTGATAAGCGTCATTTGTTGTGACACGTACATTATTATCTATGAGTATAACCCACATAAGGAATGATCATATAGTTTGTTTCATATCATAGTACGTATATGTTCTTCTGTCATCTATAGAAACCATATAAAAATTTCTACAAATATACATTAGACGACTATTAAAAACCATGATGTACTAATGAGTAACTGCAAATGACATACTATAATATCTTGCCTCCTGGAATTTTATCTTACCTCCCATGGCTTAAGCGATTTCACTAGGCCTCTGGTTGTACTGACTCTAGTCTGGGAGATGTTGGAACCCACATAGCACAGGGTATATCAGGAATATTCTATTTAGATCCTCGGTGTGCTTAGATCTAAGAACATCTTAGATTAAATCAAGATACTTTAGTATGCTTCTGACAACAAAAGAATACTCTACGTTTACATTGCTAGAATATTCTGATACTGTTATGAAAGAGCGAGTATCTTAAACATATTTTAAGAATATTCCTGAAATATCCCAACCCAAGAACTATCGTCAGTATATAGACTCACCCCTCCGAACACTCAGATATTGTACATATCAGAAATATATCCCACGATATTCCACGGAGACATTCCTAGCATATCCCTAGAATACACCTATGCTGTACGGGAATAGGCGAGCCAATTTTGATGAATGAAGCCGAGAAAGATGTGGATACGACCAGTGTTGGAAGTGTCTGTTGGTCGCCAAATTTCACCTTTGATCTTTGATTCTGGTCTCCAAAAGTAAATGCTTAATAGCCATTATTTTTACTACGGTTGCAAAAGGAATAATTAAATTATATATATATATATATATATATAAATAAATCACAGCCATATTCAATCCACTAGTGGATATATATATATTGTTAGTTCAAGTAAGGGTTTAATCGTATATACATCTTTAATCAATATTCAGAGACCAATATCAATATTCCTACCTATTTATTAGAATGCCAAGGAATATAATACATGTGACATATTGAGAACTCGAAGTAGTAGTCAAGACAACATCGCATTATTATTATACATCATTCATAGTCCATTGTTATCCCCAACAACTACTCCTCTTCCTGGAAAACCGAGGTTTCCTATACATTTCATCAAAATTCAATAAATCCGGTGTCGCATAGACTCGTCAAAATACTTTATATCCATTGTCGCATTGATTCATCAAATCCATAGTCATCATCATCCATAACCACCTCTCCGCGGTATATTTGCTAATAATCTCATATGTAAAGTTGCTGAATTCAAAATTTCTATACGAAAAGTGATTGACTCTGGTTGGAACTTGTCGAAATCCAACTTTTGGAACAATGTTTCTTCTGCTTGCAATCCTGGACAGTGCAGATTACTTGCTGCAATCAGGTGGATACATCTTAAGTCAATCTTATTCTCATAGCGAACACAAAAATGATATGTTACTGTAGTATTGGCCATCTTACTTTAAAAATCCTCTTTAGTTGGAAATTCCATAGAGTTTGCATGAGTTCAAGTCTACCATATTAAGCTCGTGTTTCAGATTCAGTTTCCTGGTACTTGTTTCCTATTCAGATATCTAGCTGGCCTCGGTGGATTCGACGTTATCTCGTCGCCAATTGTTAGTTCAAGTAAGGGTTTAATCGTATATACATCTTTAATCAATATTCAAAGGCCAATATTAATATTCCTACCTATTTATTAGAATGCCAAGGAATATAATACATATGACATATTGAGAACCCGAAGTAGTAGTCACGACAACATCGCATTATTATTATACATCATTCATATTCCATTGTTATCCCCAACACATATATGCATATGTTAATACATATATTTTTTTTTAAATCAGTAGCTCATCTTACCAATTAATGCTTACAAAAGATATCTGGTAATTAATACGCAAATCACATAAGCGTGTCCTCTTCAAATAAAGAAATAATAGCTATAAACAGAATATTTTGATATATCGTCATGAGTATGATAGTACTAAACATTGTTCAAAGAAAAACACAACTTTCTGGCAAGGCTAAATTCTTTAATAACAAAAAAAAAAAAAAAAACTTAAAACATAACAGTTTCGGAAGTAGGCCTATACCATTTTCTTCCTCAGACTACGCTCTACAACTAAAATTAGCAAAGTGGGGGGAACGGGAGCACCCCGAGAAAACGAAGAGAGGAGACGAAAAGAAGCGGGGTTTTCCTGTCTCTCTTAGTTTCTTCGATAGACGATGTCCACATGCAAGATGGGTAGATGAAATCAAGCGTTTTTCAGGAGCTACATGGATGAGGATAGCAGCAGACCGAGATATGTGGAAAGAAAAGGGGGAGGCCTTCATCCCGCAGTGGACTGGATAGAAAATGTATTCTTCTTTTGCCCCTCCCCAACAATATTTCTTCGAGAGAGCACCTATGCTGCTCACTGTGTTGTGAGATCACCGTGAGACAGGTTCAATTTTCCCTCGTTAAAAAAAAAAAAAGAATGAAAATATGGTAACCCTACCTAATGTGCCTCATAGTATAATATCCCTCCACGACAAAGGCATTGCATTTACAGCACTAAAAAGCTATAAAATTGGGAGTGGGGACATTCATCTTGACAAAAAGTTGTTTCAAAAGAAAGAATTTAGTCGCAAAATTTGGCGACTGAATAAAGATGTTTAGTGGTCAATGCTGAATTTCTTGTCGCAAAATGCGACTGGCGACCGGTGAATTTCGAACACGGGATAGGACATAGGTAGAAAGTGCCATAGCTTTACCGGTACTCATTGGACAGTGTTCAAATCAATTTTAGGTTCCTAGTGTGCTTTCATGGGTGTTACTGTACAAGCTTTCAAGATAAAAATTGATCTCAGAAATGATTTATAATTTTAAGGAAAGGAATGAACTGGGAGGATGATCAAAGCTAGGAATTTAACTTCGCATTCTGAAATTGTCATACAAATATCGAAGCCTGGACAACAGTAAAAAACATTACACAAAATTGCCACTTAATGAAGATTCCACCCTCGTTCCCATACTATACTCAAAATAAAGGACAATGAACACAGTACATCATAATTAGAGGATGTATGTCACAGTAACAAAATTATCTTTCTCAAGATAAAATTACATTTAAGTGAGCAGACGTAATAACACTAAAACAATTTGCAAACAAAAGAAACATAAAGTGAGTATTGTGTTGATGATGCTGATTTGAAATAATATATTCCACTCGTGACTAAGAATCAGATATCTGGGAGGAAAAAAAATGTCATGACAGGGAAAATGGTTGGAAGTAACTTTTTCTTGAGAAACAGGGTTGAAAACCTATCCTGTAATTATGTCTGAATACACTCAGAAAATTCAGCTTGAATGTAACGGAACAAAGAAGAAAAGACAAGCAACATATTACCCGTATTTGCCTGTGTGAGAAAAGAATCACGAACATGTAAGTCCTTATAGTAAATTGGAGCTCACTGATCTTATCTAATGTAGTATACCGGTAGATGGATGATTCAAGTTTATAAAATATGGACAACAATATTAATAGTTTTGAATTTGTGTGACTTTACAGTCTCTAAGCTCAGAGTCACTATGATATTGACACCCCCTACCAGTATTTTTTTTTTCAGGCTGCTGATGTGTTAAATCCTGGACTTTACATAATAATCCATTACAACAATGTATCAAGTGACATCCTATTTTTAAATTCCAGCAGTAACATCCAAGTTTATACTGATGTCATCATTTCGTCCTTTGCATCACATGTATGTGTAGGCCTACTTTAATAAAGCACTTATGTAGTTTTACTCTAAAAACGTAACATTAACCATGGTACAGTTTTTTCCAAAACACGTTTACTGTACATTACAAAGAAAAATAATTTGTTTATTCAAATGTTTGTGCACCTAGCTTTGCTTTCTGCAAAACTATCATCGCATGAGAGAGACAACCAAATTTTTGACAATGACATTCTCAACTGAGATGCTTGTAAAGGTGGATAAATGTTCCTAGCTCATTGTAAAGAGTGGATATGTTTATACCAGGACTTCAAGTTTCGCCTAATACCTCCTAGCTATGAAAACGTCAATCAAAATGATGACGCAGAGTTAGTTGATTTTTCTTATTAGGCGAAAATTGAATTTTAAAAAAATTTGGTTTAGCTCGAATAAGTTGGTAGTCCTGGTACAGGAGATTTGGTATTAGTCCGGGTGCCAAAGGGGTAAAGCTTGTTTTGAGGTATGAATAAAATGTTTTTACGTTTTGTTTCATTGTGATGTGTGTTTCGAAATTCCGTTGAATGCCACCTTCCAGCACGTGAGCAATATCAGTAATCCAACATGGCGGCAAATATGGCGGCCATAAACGTCATTTTCAGACCTTTAAGTTATATGAACTTGCGACAAATCAAATTATATGTTTTTGTGGTCGGGAAATAAGAACTGCAGTCTCTTTTTGCGTAACGAAATTAATAAATGGCAGCGTTTCTCATTATATTTTATTTTATTTCTTACAGGACCTGACGAGTGAGTGCCATGGCTGACTCCATAAAACAGCACTGTCTCTTTCAAATTAGGAAAACAGATGTGGTAACAGCAGTTACCGCTAAAGGAATAGAATCCATAATAGCAGCAAGTAAGCAACGAGGAGACTGTATTTTCCAAGAATTGGAGCAAGGTCTTTCTGCCAGCATGTGATAAAAGGCAAGACAAGTGGGCTAAAGAGGTGCGTTTACGAATTTTAGGTGCTACGAGTGATTTGCATGCCGCTGACACTAGGTATCACTGGAAGTGCCACAAATTATTTACAAGTGATAGAAATATTACTGCGGCAAGAAATAAAGCCTCAGCGTCTAATGAGCAAGAGGACGATACTGCTTTCAAGGAAGTTGCACAAGAAATGCTTGAAAGCAATAATCAAACATGCAGCAGCGTCGCTTTGCACTCCTTATATTTATCTTTCGAAGCTCGACTATCGAGAAGACTGTTAGTGCAAAATCTACAAGAAAATTATGGAGAAAAACTGTTGGTATTATCCTCTCCCGGAATAGCAAGCTTGATTTTATTCAGGAAACATTGCACAATGTCGCTGATTTCCACTGAAAACAATGAGGACATTCTCTCGTAACATATCGGACCACTGGCTGCAATACGAAAAGAAACTCCCACAGCGGATAAATCCAAGTACTATGTCAGGATTAATGTGGAATCTGCAAAAAGTCATTGTAGTCAGACACTACTGCAGTTGCTGTCCGATCTGAATATACCAGATGTCGCAGTAGTTACAAAAGGCAGCATAGTTACAAGTTGCTTTAATAAATCGGCAGTCCCATTGCAGCTTGCATTTACCAATGCAGTGCAGAGGCAAAATATCATCGAACTAAGCCACTTCAAAGTTACCAGTACTCATGACGAAAAGAAGCATTTCAAAGCATCAGTACCTAAAGCTTGCAGCGACCTCTACACGTTACGTGGCGTAAGAGAAGGACAGGGACTTCTTCAAGCAGCTGTAGCTCATAACTTCGATACTAGTATATGCTCAGAGAAGGACTTACAGCAAGCGCATGCCATGGGAATGATTTTGACAAGATTTTCAGGAGACAATGAAAATGGACAGAAAGAGAAATGTCATTCCCAGGATTCCCAAACAGGAAGTGAGCAAGTCTCCAGAACCCAACGTCACAATTGCAAGGTTTAGCGGACGCAAGAAAGTGGGTATGACATCCTTAACATGCTCCCCCCCCCCTTCCTCAAACACTTAACTGTTAAGGTATGCCAACATATATCACTGTTGAACGATCGAAAGAGAGATGTAGAATTCTTGAAAACAATTGTCAACAGTGACCATGTACCATAGTATCACGGCTTCAACACAAAACTGGCTCGGCAAGGAAGTCATGAATTCGTTCGGGCTACGCAGGTCATGTATCTACCCCTGATCGATTTCTCACCAATAGATCATGACACTGTTCTTACAACCATGCTAGAAATCAAGCGACTGACTGCAGAATATGGGCAATCATTCGTCGTGTTGACCACTGACCAGGCTATATACAAAGTAGTATTGGACATTATTTGGAATGACCCTACATCATTTTCTGATTTGGTGGTATGTATATGCTCATGTCTTTCGTAGATGTGTGGTCGCGCTAATGAGTGGCAGTGGAATTGTCCTCGAGTCCGCATTTGCTGGGCTATTATAAATGCTGGGGCATTCGCCTGAAGAGAATGAAGAAAATGTCACGATCTTAAGCCGATACGGATCAGTAAAATTCATTAAGTCAGTTACATTAGATTATTCAATGTAAAATCTCTTTGCTTAAATACATTCTGAGCATTTCAATCTCTGACGAGCATCTGTAGAATATTATGTATTTGGTATGCTAACAAGCTTCAAACGTGTTATGCTCATGCATAAAAAAAAATGAAATATTTTTATGTACAGCTCTGACGTCAAGTGGTAGACAGATTCCCAAAGACTAATTTGGATGCAGATGTGATTGTGTGTGTATCTTTACTTTTAAATCTAAAAGGATGAATATGTACTGTCATATAAGTTCCCCTGACATGAGTTAGCAGCACCGTTTCGTTTTCCTTTTTTATGTCAATGCATAAATTTCACGCCCTTCAGCTTGAAGTGAAGGCATACAATACACATAACACACCTCGCCCATACGCTGTTCCGCAAGGCTGGTGTCATCCACACCGCGCGAGTAATAATTTTAAAACGTAATGGGTCTTCTCACCTGCAGCAGAACATATACTGCGTTCATGAACGCTTAACGTGAATGCTCGCACGTACGCGCATCAAGTTTATTTACTCAGTTCTCTGTATTCTACGAGAAAGGTAAAAAAAGAAATCTCCAAGAAGCTGAGTGAGTACCTTATATTTCTCAGTGAGTGAACCCAGGCTTAGAAAGGGTGAACCAACACGTCAATAGAGTGAGAAAAATGAACTTCATGTGACGTTGTGATCCGTATGTTGCAGATAAATTATATAATACATTTCAATATTCTTCATATCTCTTTGTCGGTAATATTTAGTAGTAGCTGATGCGCCCACCCGTTGCTGCAGGTGTAAACGAAACAATAATTTCCTTAATTTAAAGATTCTAAAATTTATGGTGTTCATCTCACCTTCCTGAATACTTTACTAAAACACATCGTATAGTAGGTAACTAAGAATGTCCAAGCGGTTATTCGGATTCGCTAATATCCGAGACACGGACACATCATTGTAGTCTTTCATAATTCATATTTTGGGCGATTTTTCCGGCTACCAAAGGGGCTTTTACTCTTCATTTTCGAGTGAGCGTGCACTTACCACATACCATGTAGGCGGCCGAAGCTTGTGGAATCGTAGTCTACGCTTCAGTACCTTTCAAACGGTGTATCATACGTCAAAATCGGTGAAGGGGTTCAAAAGTTATGACCTTTTTAGCCCAATCACAGAATTTTCATAAATGATAGAAAAGGAACTCCCTCATTCCGTCTGTCTTTTTGCTTTAGACCAAAGTTGTTGGTACCGGGGGGTTTGGGGGTCAATTGCGGGCCCCAACAAATTGGGTTAAATCGAAGCTTATTTTGTAGATAGGAGTTACTGTTTTCGAGATACGGTCCAAAATCGGCCTTTTGTATGAGGACTATGTTTTTTTTTTTAATAGGCAGCCTTACAAAATAAGTGATATCAATCAGTATAAAAAACCCTTAGGGGTAAAAACAAGAGTGACGAAAGAATTCTACTCACAAAAGAAGTTATATCCATTTTGCGAGTTACCTTCTTTGTTACTATGGCGGAAGGATGTTAAATCTCCCAATTTTATTACAAAGGAAACACGTCCGTCATAGTGACACAAAGAAAGTAACTCGCAACATGGATATTTATCACTTCTTTTGTGAGTAGAATTCTTGCGTCACTCTTGTCTTTACCCCGAAGGGTTTTTTATACTGATACATATACTGGAGTGACAAAAGGAAAACAAATAATCGACAGCACCTTCTTGTCTCTTCTACCCCCAGCCTCCCCCTGGCTTTATTTATGGCCTTTTGTCATTTTCGGCTCAGACCGTGATGAGGTAGGTAGAGGATGTGGAAGGTATTGGTCAGAGCCTTTCATAATTTACCATTCTGGCATCGTAGTTTCAGATGCATCATAATAACGAAGTAGGAATACTGGCTCTTTGAATCTGCGACCGAAATCGCACGAATCCATTGGATCGGATATCCGAAACTCCGAGGATCTAGGTTTCTGATTTTCGGATCCGAGTTTCGGATATCCGGATCCCGGCACACGGAAGATCACAATTGAATCGTGAAATTCATATGACAGAGCGAGCATGTACTTATCTCATGTAGACAAAAAAATAATAGCTAATAATAAATAAATAAATAATAAAATAAAATAAATAAATAAAACTAGAACGAGAAATATATTCGCTTTGGTACAATTTTTTTTAAATTAATTGTCAGCTTTCATACTTAAGTCAAATTGATATTTATATCAATTCATATGTATTCTCTTTATTTTGATGTCACGAAGCGCAGGAATTCCACAAATGTTTAAAGTTCAAGTTCAATGATATGATATTAAAAAATAAATAGTACTACTGAATAAATCGTCGTTCAAGAGACGAACTGGAGTAACTGCATTTTCACAACCTTTACACTTCATTTCATATCTTCCAAAGTAAAATTTCTATGTTAATGAAGCTTGAACTTAAATAAACTAAGACCAATAGCTAACTTTTTCATTACCATTGAAAATTTACTTTAGAAGTTATAAAATGAAATGTAGAGGTAGTGAAAATGCAGTTACGCCAGTTTGTCTCTTGAACAGCGAAATAATAGTTTGTTTCTGCAGAACGATGCCAATTACTTCTGTAACGTCGCGAATGAATTAACGGGAAATGAAAGAGAAACAAATATGAAGAGACGGGAGGAAACAGAAATCATTCACTTCACGTGAAGAACAGGTGAGAAAGCAAACTACAACATAAACGAAAGATTAGCCTTTGATGGGTGTGAACGATAACAAGCTTGAAAAACTGGAAATCACACCAATTCCTGTTGCCAACACTATCAGCACAGACATGTTGATGTTGAACACACATTGTGTAAACCGGTAAAACAAGATGTGTCAATAAGGTAAGGATGGCAGTGGGAAGGTTTAAGTTTAAAAATTAAGGCTGAATATTAGTTTCCTTTAACTAGTTTCTGTCAATTACTTGAATGGGAATGTAGTTTATTCGGAATTTTCAAATTAGAGGAATGTAAGCCTAGAGAACTATCTCACACCTTCTTGTCGGAGCTTGAGGCGTAATCCAACTTCCGTTGAGGCGCGATCGCGTATAGGGAAAGCCATGGTCGGTGCACCTCGGATCCCGTACCTGAATTATCATTCCCTATGGTATTAGATCCCGTCCTTAGAAGCTCCAATAAAAGAAAAATCACAATCCAAATAAAATCAATTTAGAAGATTGTGAGGCTCAAACTGCAGACGTGATGTGGGGTGGAAGTAAATTCACTGACAAATACAACTAAATTTTACCGAAGTTTATCATTGAATCATTCATTGACAGTCAGTGACAGCTTGAAAGATATTTCTGAATAATTTTGGTACAGAATATTGTGAGAAAATTTTATAAGCTAACCTTGTAGCTGTTTTAATTTATTCGCCTGTTAACACAACTTTACAGATGAGATTATATTTTGGTAAATACAACGCAACGGGCAAAATTCTATCAGTATACTGATTTAAAAGATTTAGGGTGAAATTGAAATGTAAGAATTGTTTGGAATCAGACTGAAATGAGTAATTAAATTTTAAAAACAATAATAATAACGAAGAAAATGGACACGAAAACTACCTGACTTTAAGCCTCCTAAATACTGATTTGTATCTACACCTAGTTTGTATTACGAGCATCCCCCTTTTAAGTCTCTTTAAAATTCCATCTTTATCCGAAGAAAAGCAATGGCAAATCATGATCAGTTCACCTTACCCAGAAACCTTCGGGACATTGGCTATCCTCTGGCCGTAACACCGATCATCATTTTTGTTTCGCCACGAGTGGCGAAGTTCAGCAAGGTATGAATTGCCATTAACGAGTATTTTTCTGTCGGAATGCCGGAATGGTATCTAGTAAAAAGGCACTCTGAGTGATGACGTCCTTCTCAGACTAGCCTTCCTAGGAAGGTAGCAGTCAGAAGTCTATTTTAGATTATATCCAAGCATTCATCTGTGGCGACTTTTTGGAGAAACTGTATCAGGCGCTGACTCGAAGTCTACTGTAATTCTACAGGTTTGTTTTGTCACTTTTCTATCACCCAGTCCGGGGCCATATTATATATGTCAATGACAGTGCATAATGTTATATATTATTATCTATTTTATCGAAAAACCAACTGTGAAATTTCGACTTTTGACTTCAACTGCCAGTACATCATTACGCAACATTGTCTTTTATATATTTTTTCGTTGCCATGGAAAACGTTACTTGTATGTGTGAAATTATAACAGGCTGAATGACGACATCTTTTTCCAAGAATCTGATGACGTAAGTAGGGGGACTGTGAATGGAACAGTTCGATCGTGGAAAGATGAGCGTATAAAACCAACAGCCCTCCATTCTCTTCCTCTTCAATTGATCGCTGGAGGACGCCAGCGACACCTCCTCCCTCTCTCTCTCTTTGCATGATAGCAACGACTCTGGTTTTTAATTGAATAGTTTATCCGTTGTTGTCTACTACATTCCAAACATCTTAAATCAATATCATAATAGACAAGTTGCTACAAGGCGACAGGACATTCTTGTGCTATTGTGAAGAACGTACCACTGGAATTGAATTGGACTGAATTATTTATGCCTTTTAGTCTTCTCTGCCTCAAGCTAATGTGAGAGAGGAACTAGACACTTGAATGACAAGTGAGGATGTTTAAAAGTCTTAAGCCAATTCTAGAATTCGGAACTCTTCCGAATCTGATATTTCGGAATCATAAAATTTGGAATTCCGATTCTGGATAACAATTCTCGAACGTTCAAGATTTCCCAACACCTTTAGTACAATACAAGTGCTACTCCAGCCAACTTTGATGACAACTACACATGTCTATTGTCCCAAACGAGTAAAATTAACTATTATTCAATACCGAGCGGCCGTGGCTCAGTTGTTAGAGAGTTGGCTTAGCAATCAGAAGGTCCTGGGAACGATTCCAGTGGTCACCCATCCTGACTTAAGTTTTTCCTCAGTCGTATCAGACAAATGCCGGGATGGTACGTACTAACTACGCCTTGGTTGACTACCTTCTCCACCACCCTATCCAGACAGTCTGATTTCTAAAATATTGCAGATAACGTTGACATGTCCGCGATCCTTTATTGGGGCCATGGCCATATTTACAACTTTCCAGACTCCACGCGACACGCGATGTCGAACGTTTATCGCAAGTAGCTAAGTTGTCTGATAGCATGATTTCAAATATATGTACTGGCCATATTATAACATCACCGCTTTTATTGAAGAATGTAAAGATGCATACAACAACATACACACTCATCATATATTGTATTTCATATGCACTTCTCACTTCATAAAATATCAAACAAAAACTTAGCTCAATTGTGTAGCTTGATAACATGTTTGGCAACTGTGGCTTTAGTGCAGCAGGGATGATACGAGCTTTTGATACGAGGGCTGTGGAAAACGTACGCGTATAATCCTGTACAATTTTCAGTTGCAGTGACCCAAGTTCAAGTACACAAAATTTCACATCAGCACCCAGAAATTGGACTTGGGACTTTGTTTCTTCTTATCTACCAACACACATAAAATTCGAAAGAAGGGAATTCAGCTCCAAATGAACTGATTATTCCATCTTAAGAGCGCGAAAAGTGGAACTACTCTGATTTTCATCGGAGATTTCCGCTCGAAAAATAGATACAATTAATGGGAACCTTATTTTTTAAAAATGAATTCTCACCCACATTTACATAAAATTTTTCATCTTTTCAACATGATAACCACGCAAAAAAATGCAAAAGGAAGCATTTATTGAAAAGTTATAAGAAAGAAATCTAATGTTCTTATGAATAAAAAAAAGTAATGAAAAAACTTGGAACCTGCTACTTTGTAGCCAGCGATCCAATGTTTTATTCCCCAGGCTAGACCGCAAGACAATGAATTCGAAAGGATCTCTTTCGTTTCATCAGATACTTGAGAAGAACTTTAAAAAGATTTCTGGTATATATTTTACTTCTGCCTTCTTCTGGTATGGTTTTGCTGGAAAAGTTACCAAGTATTCTATTCCCATTTTTAAATAAATGCGATTAATTCCTCATTTTTGGTCTTTTAATAACCCTCGCAGTAACAAATGGCTGAAAACAATCTTGACTAGTGCCTTTAATGCATTGTGAACCACTCTAAAATATGAGAAATTGCTCTGTGAAGTTTAAATATTAAATTACATCCATAAAGATTCCGAATCCCATCTGTAAACTTCACATTTTGTATACAAAGCAAGGGAGTTTCTCTGAAAACACTCTCTTCGATTGAAATTCAACAATTTTCGATGAAATCACTTTCTCATCGAAAAACGAGTGAACATTTCCACTCTTCTGAAATAGCGTGTTTAGGTAATATGCGAATGATAAAAGTGACAAATATATTTGGGATACAAGAAGTTACCGGTAATATAAATGAAGAAATATTTACGATTCATAAAACTATATATCTTATACTTTTACTGCACGGTACACCTACAAAGTATAAATAGCTACCTGAAATTTTGTGACTGAAATAATAGCTATTCTAATATATTAGTGCACTTTCTTAAATCGAAATCACTAATTCAACGTACATATACAAATACAAAATAAAAAAGCAATGTTTTTTTTTCCGCTTCTCTGTAAAGGTTAACGAAATCTGTAAAGATGATTTTGTTTCATTCTTTAATCTTTAATTTTCCGAATTCTGCACGAAATTCAATTCCGTTTTCCTTTTTTTCTTCAGTAGCTTCTTCACTAGCTACATCAGAATCATAGAGCGTGATTTAATTAGTGCAAGAGTAACAAGCAGCGTGACTGCTGTTAAGTGTGAGTACTTAGCAACAGAATTTATGAGTTTTAACACGCCATAAACATGTTCATGCTCCCTTGCGTTGCGCACTGCGAACACTCAGCTTGAGGATGTAATTATTATCTTTCCCTCCCGTTCGCATATACATGAATATTATTGGTGTGTGCGGAGTATACTACGAGGTATAGTACAACTAAAAAGAAAACAGAAGGGAACTTCGAACAATGCTTATATTTTCAAGGGGAAAAAAAGTTCTCAAAGCTGCTGGTAAATAATACTGGCTACGAAACCAGGATTTATTTTGAATTCTCGTTAGTTGCCATCCATTTTGGATTACGGAGTGATTCCGGTTGCATAGTTACAAGGCGGTCTCATAGACCCACACTTTAACTTGCAGTTACTTATTAGTTCCCACTTCTGTATTACTACTATTTGTTAACACGTAAAATCAACAACTGAATAGAAATTAAAGGTTTCTAATAGTGAGTGTGTACGCGCGCTTATAATTTTGACACAATGATGGAATTTTTCGTTAGAATCGTTTGTTTTGTTTTCGTTTGTACTATACTATGAAGTGTATACTTTGGATGAGCCGACTGTCAAACTCCCTGTATGTAAGGGTTATTTACTCAAGAAAATATTTAAGATACGAAATAAATTCAGCAATTCAGAGTTATGGGTGACAGTTCGTTCTCATTAGAAATAATATGGAGTGGCAATTTTTAAAGATATGATCATTAAACACTTACGAAGAACATCACCTTGGTACAGCCCTTATGATGATGAT
>JAGDQP010023880.1:0-28612 GCA_022664845.1 Lepisma saccharinum | reverse complement strand
CGAAAATGACCATACTACATGGTATAGAACTTTGAATAAAGTGAGTCAGTTTATGAATACTACCATATCTGAATGTCATGATAACACTCCCCATGAAATGCTCTTAAATGTACCATGTCCTGACGTGATGAGTCAAATAATTGAAAATCTAGATGATGATATGCTAAAACTAAATGTTAATGAGACTAGAAAGTTTGTTCGTGATCTTAAATATAATTATAAACCTAAAGGTAAAGATGAACTCCGCCCATATATTTTGGTTTACATTCTTGTGTGTTAGGGTGAAAGGTGCGTGAGTGATGTACATCGCGTATAATGAAAATAAAAAAACCTAACATGATTTTAACTAACCCCTCTCCGCTCGCAGGCGCTCTCTCGAAATACTGTCCGTGATTTTTGTGATAAAATGTGTTTTATTCATAAAACGAAGTGTAACAATTAGTATTCCTCTGCATGAGCCAGGTTTCAGTTCATGCAAGTCTAAACTGAAAACTGTTTCCCAAACCTTCATTCTCTTCTGAAGATTGCTGTCACGTTGCCCGTAACGAGTATTACCATTTAGAGGTCATTTTCTAAATGAAAACGAGTCAAAACTGATTTGAGATCTACAATGGGTGGTGATCGACTAGAGGGCTTGATTACAATTGCTAGTGAATGAGACATCTCCATTGATTACAAAAAAGTAATAGATATATTTGCTTCTTATAGTTCAGTGCTTACGGAAAATCTTAGGCTTTATTGGCACTGATATGTGAAATGTGTATTGTGAATTGTATAATTATTTCTGTATGCAAAATTGCCGAAAGCTTACAATATATAAAAGATGTGGTTTAGAAAATAAACGTCATTGACGATGTACTGCTCTCTGACTGGTGAATATTAACGGAGTGGCACCAATGTTTATCTATCAACGGCAATTTTGAAATCAGTTTGATTGTGATTGAGGTAGTGAAATATGTATTAAAATGTACTCCAGCACTAAAAGTTTGATATATCGATATTTTCTTTGAAGTTAATGCTTCATAATCTTCTATAATTAGAAGAATGTTAAGTGAGCTTTCAGTTAGCTATATTATCTAAAATGGAGCATTTATTTGTGAGTTAAAAGTAGATAACATAACTCTTTTACTAACCAATGATCGGAATATAACGCACTGAGTGATACGATTAAAGTTTTGTGCTATATTTTCCATACAGTTGTACCAATTTAAGAAAGCAGCTATATTAAAAGTGAGGAAAAGTGATTTATGTACTGCATGGTGATTTTGATGGGAGTTAGCGATATTAAGATACTTTTGGGCTAGTCATTGTAGCTGTAGCATTAGTAGTTTAATTGTATTCTATTTCTGACCTTCAAATGAATAAATATACGTATTTATGGTGAAAATTTCTTATCTCAGATCCATTATGGTTATAGTAGAATATTATATTTTTCCATAAGAATTTACTTTGCTGCAATAATTCATTTTATCTGAGAAATTTCAATCAAGTTATAAATGTATTTAATTACCTGGAAACCACCCTTTTCAGTAGTTATGCTTATACGATTCTGAAAGGAGTAATTTTAAATGTCTTTTCCTGTAACGTAAAAGAGTAATATTCTAAAAGAACCACGTGTTTCAAAAAGCATTACCTTATCTATGTCTGTTGTGTAAAAAAAATATTTCATATGACTGATTTCTATTTATTTGTATTTTTGCAAAGAGAATTTTGTTAAGAAAAATATTTTTTTGACAGATTGAGATTTCGGTTAAAACAGTTCCTTAAATATTTGTTTTCCTCCCGTAAAAATCACATTAGGGCGTTGCGGTCGGTTGATCACGGTAAGGAGGAAAATAAGTAAGATGAAAAAGAAGAATAGCAGCGAGAAGACAGCGAAGCCTACGGCAGTCAAGATGACCACCATCACCGAGCATCTCGCAAATCCGTATGCGCTAGATGAAATCTGGTTTTCAAAGCTTACGAGGGGACAAATGCTTTACATGACATGAAAATGGCTTCATTGACCTCTCTCTCAAGTTTACCGACTCAGAGTGAAGCCACACAGCAGAGCTTTAGTAAGTCAGTCAAGTTGGAATTGCAAAATATAGAAGTGGCGGAGCCTCATACAAGAAATTAAAAATGCTGCATACACAGCTGTAACTTGAGGTGTAAGCACGAAAACAAAAGAGGTTAAGGTACTAAAAATATTAAAGAGCAACAGCTCAGAATTGAAAACTCCAAGCGTATAAAAAACTATGAAAATCCTTTACACCTCATTAGACCGCTTAGTAGTTCAAAAGGGGACATTGAGAGTTTAATAGAGAAAACTGCAACATTAGAGTCAACTTAGTATCCAGTAGAACACTTAAACCCAACGAAAACCAAAGCCACGTGGAAAATGTTTCCAAGTGGATATAAAAAAGAGTGTTGTTCATACAAATTGATTCAAATCCTGGAACAATCACACAGCCAAAGATTGGACAGAAAGAAAACCGCGTTCTAATTTCTTTTTTATCTGCAACAGCAACAGCCACCCTACAGAAAATAGCTGGCCAGAATTTCGTCCGCTCATGATAAGATAGAACATACTGTCGAAACTGAAGAACAAATTGAAAGTCAGCACAGAAAAGCTCATCAAGCTCTGATGCGCTTCAAAACACGAGCAGAAAGCTGTCTTCCGTATATTGTTGAACCAAAGTACCTCAACAAGAATAAATGTTCATAGTAGAGAGTATGCAACACAGTGGTGTCAGCATCGAATATATCTAAAAAGATGCTTTCTCCATCAGCGATAACCCATTACATCCTACTCCGGATTCTGATTCTAGTTCTGGTCCCCCTACGGCGATATAATTTACTCGTAACCAAAACAGATTTTCTAAAAGAAGCGGTGGTGTTATATCTCAAATTTCCTCATTTTTAAAGTACAAACAAAGAAAAAGAATGATAGCAAAGGACAAAATAGCTGTACAATATATATGTCCTTTCGCCACCTACAACGGCAATAGTTGCATGTTTGTTACTCTTGCAAAAAATGCACATTTAAGATCTAGAATGATGTGCAAAGTTTCGTTTCGCTTCATTTACCTCAATTTATACGCAATATTTGGTCATTGATGAGGACTGAAAGGAATATAACTTTTTTTAGATTTGTCTTGCGCATTATCCTATGAGTAGCAAACATATCAACTACGTTTTTGTAGTAAATGAAGATGTCCCATTTGCTAGCGATGACAAACTAACCCACTAATCGCTCACCCTTCATCGTATGTGTCAAATCAATTTCAGATTATAAAATTACCTCTCACTGGACACACACGTTACTGGCAATAGTACGCATAATCTTCAGAACATAATGCAGGTTTGGGAAAACAGTTTTAAGTTTTAGCTTGCCACGTATTTTGACAATTATTGAGCAGGCTACCAACGCTGGAAGATTTAGATTTCCTCAAATACTCGGACAGGATGAGACCATCAACATGAAAGTTACACTCTTTCCGCTGTCCACTTCCAAATCTACATTTAAGTTTTTTTTTCGCTGTGAAGATAGGTAGGTCAACCATTTTTCCGAACTGTTAAAACCAGAAGAAAAAGCGTTGATCTACCTAGCCAAACTTCACAGAAAAAAATAAGTCGATTGTAGATTTGGACATGGATGGAGACGAGTCGCCTAATTCTCATGATGATGTCCCATCACATAACATTTGGGGAAATGTAAACCTTTCAGTGTTGGCAGCCTTTCCAAGAGTTGACAATATATTTTGCAAGTTAAAACTGAAAATTGTTTTCCTAAACCTGAAATATCTTCAGAAGTTTTCTGTCGCTTGCCAATAACGAATGTATCCATTGAGAGGCCACTTTCTAAGTTGAAACTGATTTTATAACTACAGTGGGAATAGGAGGGACCGAATAGACGGTTTGCCAATAATTGCCAGCGAATAGGGACATCTCCATTGATTATGAAAAAAGTGGTTGACATGTTTGCTCCTTAAAGGATATTAAGACAAAACTGATTCTTTAGTGACACTGATATGTGAAATGCTACAAATGTTGAGTACTCCTAAAATTCACCTTTGCTACATATCTAACTGGTCGATGTGGTGTGTCATACAGCGCCAATTCAGTCTGGTGTCCACTCACATTTTTATTTTCCCTTTACTAACAAAAGTGTTACTGTTACGAACTATGATGTACGCTTAGACGCAGCGAATGTATCAATCATTGTATCTCTAGCTATTTTAGGTGTTTTTTGTTTGTTTTTTTTGTTTCTGATGTGAATAAATTTTGTTACGCTTAAAAATAAATACGTTTCCTTTCTAAAATTAAAGAATACATATGAAATGGAGCATTTGCAAATACACTGTCTTTTCTTGGGGTGGGTCAACCTAAAGGGGGGGTGGGTCTTGCTGAGGTAAGGCTTGCATGACCTCTTTCGAAATGAATGAGCGTCACTGTCACACGTGGATGGCATCTACTCACTGGTTGTGTAAACAACACTGACCTTGACCGACTGACATATCGACCAGCATTAGTGACTGCAGGAAAAGAATATAGAATCTCACTGCTACTTGTTCCACCTGGTTGATAACATACATGACGAGAACCTAATTGTTTAGCAAGAGATTCTGTTAACGAAGTTATATTCACATTATCACTTTCTGTTTTACGCACCGATAGATCCAAAGCTTCTGTTTGTTCAACATTTTGAATTTTCGAAGATTCTATAGAAGCAAGTACATCTAAATTAGACACATTTTGAACAACTGAACTTTCATTCGCATTTATACGAGGGCTGTCTGGTTTCTCAACACCAGGTAGAATATCATCATTCTCGGGGTGACTAATTTTGTATTGTAAGGAAGAGGAAAATTCTATTCTTATTTAATAACAAATCAAACAGTAGTAACCACTCGATTCTACCCCTCAAACTATTTTAAAATAGCCCTTTTACATATACATACGTATAAGCGCAAAATAAGGCGAGATCGATTTTGTCTATTTTGTAACAGCAATCCTCCCAGAATCCACGGAAATAGGGAAGGAGGATAATAAATATTCAATATTAACCAGATATGAATAATAAAAAAAAAGATCCCGAAAACATTAAACACGAATCTCAATCCCATCATACCCCACATCCCCAAATTCAAGAAATATCATTGTCGGTGAGAGGTTGAAACTCAACCCACAAATAAAAATTATCGGTATGTTCACTTTGTTCTTATTTCTAATAATCCAATTGCATGGAAAATTAATACACTAATCACTAGTTTGATTTGCAAGGGTTAATGAAAGGATTCTAATTTTCTTAACTTATTCATAAGAGGAAAATTTCAATTGATTACAAAATCTCATAAGAGATACGAAGATAGACATGTAAACTATACTTATGAAATCTAAATTATTTTTTTTCACATCTGATAATTTCTTACAAAAGCGATTTAGTAGAAAACAGATATATTTTATTCAGTTAACAAAAACAATTCATTCAATCGTAAAATCAAGTAATACATAATATCTTTACTTTGTAACTTAAAATACTTTTTTTTTAAGTATGAAAAAAAACCAGATTCTTGTAATCTAGATACGTCTTTATTGATGGTATGAATGTAGGTATCTGAATATTTAATCCGCCACTTACCAGGTGCGTAAATATGAAACCGGAATTTATGTACATGAAAGACACAGTGATTGGATGACAATGCTAAGAACTATTTTATTCGAAGTATTAGCCATCGCTAGCGATAAATTTCTGCCATCGTTCCGGCAATGTGTGGATGCCAGACCAAAAAAACTGTGCCTCTTGTTCTGCAAACCAGTCATCAAGCCATTTTCGTAAAATGTGAAGCGCTGGTCAGCAAGTGCGTGTCCCATGGATGCAAATACGTGAAAATCGGAAGGCGCCAAGTCTGGTGAGTAAGCTGCATGCGGAAGGATTTCTCAGCCAAACGTCGCAATCGTTTCCTTGACCGGTTTTACTGTGTGGGAGGGTACATTATCGTGAAGCACAATCACTTTATGTTGTCTTTGGTCATATTCTGGTCGTTTTTCACGCAAAGCTTGATGCAAATCGATCATCTGTTGTCGGTAACGTTGGGCATTAACGGTTTCGCCAGGTTTCAGCAGTTCATAATAGATCACTCCCTTCTGATCCCACCAAACACAAAGCATTGTCTTCCGTCCATAGAATTGATCTTGCAGTCGATGTCGCCGGTTCTCCTGGAGTTACCCATGATCTTTTACGCTTAGGATTCTCGAAATAGATGCACTTTGCGTCACCAGTCACAATTCGATGGAGAAATTATTTCCTTTTGTACCTGGCGAGCAGAATTTCGCAGGTGTTTTTCGGTTTTCCTGCTGTCGTTCAATCAATGCATGTGGAACCCATTTTCCCACCTTCTGAATCTTGCGCATGGCTTTTAAACGTATGGAAACGGCTTCTCGTGTCACATTTAATTGATCCGCGAGTTGTTGTTGCGTTTGAGCGTCATCCTCATCCAACAAAGCTTGCAACTCGCTGTCTGCAAACTTTTTCGGTGGTCTTCCACGTTCTTCGTTTCTCACGTCAAAATCGCCTCTTTTAAATTTTTTTAAACCACGCATAGCAGTGTGACTTACCAAGACCATGATCACGGTAAGCTTCGACAAGCGTGCGATGCGATTCTGCAGCAGTTTTCTTCAAACGGTAACAAAAAATCAATGCTGTCCGCACATCGTAGTTTGTAGGTACAAATTGCGCCATGTTCAACGCTATTAAACACTACACTATGACATGAAACTTGTCTGGTTGTGAGTTGCAAATCGTTATCAGCAGTCAAAACAAGCAAGTGGCGCCAAGAACGCAGTTTTACGGTAACCACAGTGACAGCTTACGCCGTCTGTGCACAAATTCCGGTTTCATATTTACACACCTGGTACATGAACAAAAATCAAGAAAATTAAAAAAATAAATACTTAAAAAATCCGGAGTAATACGGATAATGACTACTAGAGGCTGAAATATAAATGTAAATAATACTAACATAACGAAAGAAATACGATTATATCCAACCCTAATTAATCAGTCAAAAGCTAACTGAAGGAAAACCATTAAGGTCAAAATTTCCTTGAATGTCAAGGGGATTTTCAACTAAATCGTAACTTCCGAACTTTATGTAACTATTAAATAATCTTGGCTTACTTAATTTCAAAAAATGAAGTATACTAAGCAATAATTCAAGAAAATAATTGCGTGAATAGTATAATATACCTGATATGGAAAAAGGATTTTGATTCACTTTGCTATATTTGCCAATATCCAGGTACCCAATTTTCTTATGTATAGAAAGGTTATGAAATGCATTCTCTTGTTCAAAATTATAAACATCCACTCCACTCTTCTTTGTAGTATAATCACTACCACTACTACTATCAAAATGCAAAAAGAAAAGAATGGAAAGATCTTACCGATTCTTAAAAACGACAACTTTCCTATGCACATCTGAGAACTAATTCCCAGTTTCGTTTTCAATTTCAAATAGTAAATCCTCACTGTTGATAAGAATAATCAGCAAAGAAATATTCAAATATCTCAATTCCAGCCACAATATTACACTTGTATGACATGTACAACATCATCATCATCATATTCATCCGTTTTCTATCCACTGCTGGATGAAGGTCTCACCCTTTTCTTTCCACATATCTCGGTCTGCTGCTATCCTCATCTATGTAGTTCCTGAAAAACGCTTGATTTCATCTACCCATCTTGCATTCGGACGTCGTCTCGGTCGTTTCTTTTCTGTAGGAATCCAATGTAGTACATTTGTCGTCCACCTTCCATCTGTTCGTCTAGCTATGTGTCCGGCTCAGTTAAACTTCAGCTTCTTCGAAGTCTTGATTACATCCTCTACCTTTGTGCGCGAATCCATTCATTTGTCTTCTTGTCCCTTCTGGTTATTTCTAGCATGCATTTTTCCATTGCTCTTTATGTGACTCTCAATCTTTGAGTCGTTTGCGCATTCAATGCCCAAGTTTCACAGCCGTACATTATCACAGGTAAGACACATTGATTATAAACTTTACGCTTCAGACACATTGGTAGTTTGCTTTTGAAAATAAAGCGTAGTATTTCAAACGGACTCCACTAGTAGTTTGCTTTTGAAAATAAAGCGTAGTATTTCAAACGAACTCCACGCCATTTTACATCTTCTATTTATTTCATCAGTCAACTTGGCATTCGATGTTTTGAGCTGGCCTAGGTAAACATGCTGATCAACTATGCCTATTGGTTCTCCGCTAATCTTCATTTCCCTTTTTGCAGCATGTTGATTGTATATGACCTTTGTTTTACTTAAATTCATTTTAAGGCCTATTTTCGAACTCTCATTATTCAGTTCTTCCATTCTGGTTTGTAGTTCTTCCGCATTTCAAGCAAACAGGACTATATCATCAGCGAACCATAGGTTCATGAAGATATTGGCCATTAATTTTAATTCCAACTTCCACCCAGTTTAAATTTTGAAACACTCTCTCCAGGACCGCAAAAAAAAAAAAAAAAAAAAAAAAAAACAGTTTTGGGGAAATTGAATCTCCTTGCTGTGAGTCCATCTTTACCTGGCGACTTTCCGTTCTTCATCCCTCGAATTACTTTATCTACTTCTTCTTTCATTATATCTTAGACATTTACATCATTTTCTTCTGAGTCTTTATTTCCTAGCTTTCCTTCGGAGTAGTACAATTCTCTGTAGAAATTTTCAAATATTTTTATAATTTCTTCCTTATTTCGTGTTACGGTCCCGTCTGGTCTCTTAACTGCAATTATTTGCTTTTTCCCTATCATGGCTTTCTTCAAACTCTTGTTCTCCTCGATTGTATTTCTAACAAGATTTTCGTTATATCTTTGTACATCCTCTCTTATTTTCTTCCTTACGGTTTTATTTAGTTCTATGTATTGAATCCTTTTTATGTAATTTTCCTCTTCTTTCATTTCCCTTCTTTTGTTCATCAAGAGCTTAGTTTCTTCTGAGACTTTGCTCTCTCTTTTCTTTCAGGTGCCTGCTATTTCCTTGGCTGTCTCTCTTATTATCTCGGTCAGTATTTTATTTCTGCTATTGATGTCTTCTTCATCCTCTAACTCTTCCAAGGCGCTAAATTTGTTGCTTAGTTCTATCTCGAATGTCTCTTTGTTTTCCCCTTGATTTTCCAGATCTAAAAGTGGCGGTTTTCCTGTGATAAGCTTCTTTGTCTCAAGTCTAGTATTTAGTTTCAGCTTACATCTCACCATCCTATGATCACTCGAGACTTTGAAAATGTTCAGAAGAGACACGTCTTGCAGAATTTCTCTGTTATTCGATAGAAGGTAGTCTGTTTCGTTTTTGGTCGCATTTGGGCTTTTCGATGTGCACTTCCTCTGGGGCGGTTTCTTGAAAAATGTATTGGAAATGAACATTCTATTTGCTTCTGAGAATTCCACTAACGTCTCTTCTCTCTTGTTTTGCCTAATCCAAATTTTCCCACTTCCGTGTCACTGCTCTGCTTGGCTTCTTCTTTCGCATTGAAGTCTCCCATTACAATTTTGTAATGCGATTTGCTTCTATCCAAACGTACATAGAAGCTCAATCGACATTCAACAATCGTGACTGTATTATACTTTTCTTGAGGATTACACAAGTTCCTCAGCAAATAAAACTACTTCCTCACCATTTGATATACAAGATCGATCTAACAAGTCAGAACAAAACCCCGCGTTCACAGAAAGTTAATTCATAACAGTGCCAGTAGATGGCAGAAACATCGCTACAGCTATTTGGTTCTGACCTTGATAAAGAGAAGAGTATTTGGATCACAGCTCAAAGATTTAATTTTTAAATGATGATGATGATTATTGATATTTTAAAAAGCATTTTCTATCCAATTAAATTTTGATAAAATTAAGTTGTTACGCCTGCCATATTTTCCACCTCCAATTTTTTCCGCCTGTTATTTTCACCCTTCCATTTTTTCCGCCTACCATATTTTACCCTGCCATTTTTACCTAGATGCCATGAAAACTGCTTATATACCAACCTGTCTAAATATATTAAGGACGAAACATCTGCCCACGTTCGCTATCCGACAAAAATATGAAGAACTGAATTGAAAACCATCTCAAGTCCACTTTTTTTTTCGTATTTTCATTTTTTCTGGTCATCGGCATCTATTTTCCAAGGGCATAATATTACACCCTAACTCCAAATCAAAACCTTCTTTCAATACAAAATAATTTCAGCTGAATTCAGTAACATCCCAATTTCAAGAACTCTTCTGGAAGATATGGAAATGGCAGACGTTCTGAGAACACCAGAACTGGCTATTGTTCACCAGGAGATAACCCAAAAAGAAACAGAGTATCACATAAATAAATTTATATCCGGAGGCGACCGAGGTCAGGCGCGGCGAAGGCCAGATGCTGACCAATAGAAAACAGGTTGGTTAGCTGATACCTCATGGAGGGAAACGTGACGCGGACCTCGCGAGCGAGACGTGTGCGCGGCCGGTTCGACAAGCGCGAAGTTCGCTATCAGCAGGCGGGATGAGACAGTCCGGGAACTGGAAACCCGAAACTGAACAACATAACCTAAGCAAACTAAACATAAACCAATAACTAAACTCCATTAAAAAAGGAAAAAAACAAACAATAGTGCACAAAATCAAGCTAAATAAAATCAAGATCAGTGAATATGAGTAAACGTGAGCGAGTGTGTGACCGCTGGAAACCAGCGGTGTCCTGGTGGGTGCCTTGCTGCAGGAACCCGGCAGTAAGAGACGCTCAAGTTGTAGTGTGCGTGTGTGTGAGTGGTGACAGGAGGCTAAATAAAATAGATGAAAACAAGAAACCGAAAAAATAAAACAAACTAAATGTGAGTGATCTGGAATCCGGGACATAAACATTCAAGCATTCTTAAATATACTAGCCATTAAGTGTTGTGTATGTGATGTGAATGTGATTTGAGGAACAAGACTAACTGCGTGAATAAAGGAGGAAGGGAATCAGGAATGGAAAAACAGAACGGACCAGCAAAAACTTTGTGAGAAAATACCAGTAATACTTATGTTGCCGTCCAGCTTTATTTCCCTCTCCCTTGTACTTATCGTTTCAGAAAAAAAAAAAGAAGCCATCTTGAGTCGACGTCTATGTTGTGCTATTCTTGTGTGTGTGTGTGTTGTCATATATGTTAAATGCCTTTTTTGTATAAAATTGCAAATAAAAATAATGGTAGGGCATCCCCCCCAAGAAAATTTCCAAAATTAGGAACAAAGACCAGGAAAACATTCTGGACGCCTGGTCAAAGTCCGTCCCGCACCACCCGAAGTCAAAATTGAGGGAACAAAGGAGCTTCTCGGACTGTCGGAACACCGGCAATCCGAGAATCTCTAGGGACTGCCTGTCCCAAAATGGGAAGAGCGAACAACTGCTCGTGCTGCACGCCCTTGGAAGTACACAACCCATTTTGTGCAAAGAATGCATAGAGACAGGGGTGGTTCCCAAATAAAAAATCCCAATTCCTTGGACTGTTTTTGTTTTTCTGAAAAAAGAAATACTCCGGTGTACTTGAGATGTTTTCTAATTCAGGTGTTAATAGCTAGCTATATATATGTATTTATACAGTTTCTATATCTATCTAGATACATAGATAGATATAGATATATATTAGAGATGGCCAGATCCGGATATCTGAATCTTGGATCCTGATCCGAAATCTGGATCTTGGGAATTTCTGATATCAGGTCCAATGGATTTATGGCATTTCGGTCGCAGATTCAAAGACTTAGTTTTCGAACTTCGTTTTTATGATGCATCTGAAACTACGATGCCATGATGGTAGATTAAGGAAGAGGATTTTTCACTTTCTGTCCTCCCTAGAAAGTTTGCGTTTTTGCTTATGGACAAAAAATGGTTAGCGAATATCATTAGATTCTAAGGAATTGGATATCTTTAATAGGAAATATTTTTACAGCATTCTTCAGAAGCTTATGAAAGGGCAGAAATACTTAGAATATACATTTGTCTCCCAGTTTTTTTAAAAAAATAAATGATTAAAAAATATTATAAAATGATTTAGTCTCTACCAATTACAATATGTCTAACTTTGGAACCAATTATGATAAAAAGTTCAACTTTTCTTGTTTTATTCCTTGTAAAGAAAAGATTCTAATAATTTTAATTGCAATCATATCCGATACACCGATAAAATGTACTATTTTTATATAGCTATTCCAGTCCACGTGTCAAAGGTTTGACGAGACTAAACTATGCCCCACTCTAGACCTGACAGTGGAAAGGGTGGGCTGGTTAGAGAAGCGAATGTCTGAGTATGTGTATTTCCCAAACTCCTGGAAACAAGCAAATATTACTCCGGTTTACAAAAAAAGGTGAAAAACCCTGCGTTAGTTCATATAGACCTACTTCCCTTTTTTCTGCCCTCGGTTTAATTTGTAAAAAAAATCATCACAGACAGAATTCAAAATCATGTCCTCCCATTTCTTTCTCCCTCCCAGCATGGCTTTGTACCGAATGGATCCTGTGAAACCAATAGGCTTGTTCAGATTCGGATTTTTTGATATCCGGACTTCGGACTCCTTTTTTCGGACTTCTAAAAAGTCCGAATCCGCTGTCCATTTTGTCGGGCTGTCCGAATCCGGACTCGGACTGTCGAAATCGGACTCGGACTTTTTGTTCGGATTCGGACTGTCGTAATCGGACTTTTTGTTCCGACTCGGACCTGCGGTTGAACTTACTCACTTAAACTCTAAATGCCATTATTTAGATAATTTAATGGCAATTATTATTAAATATACATTACGCATTAAATATAAAATGTACGCATTTTCGATACCTTGATGTTTAAGTGATTTGAGTACTGCTGTCAAGGAGACCGAATCGAAAGCTTTTTCGAAATCTATGAATCCTAAACATAGTGGAAATTCATATTCATTAGTCCTTTCCATAACTTCATTCAATGTTTATATGTGGTCCATTGTGCTAAATCCACGACGAACTCCTCCTCGTTCCCTTCCCTGGTTAAAATCTAAGTCCCGTTCAATACGATTCAAAATAACTTCGGTGAACATTTTGTGTAGAACTGACATTAAACTAATTGGTTTGTAGTTTCCGACGCGTTCCTTGTCCCCTTTCTTGTACAACAAAATTATAACAGCATTATTCGAACTTCTGGGTATTTCTTCCTCAGGCACACTGAGAATAATTTCGCTAGTTCCTCTTTCACGTTTTCACTTCCCCATTTAAATATCTCTGCTTTGAATCCATCTTCCTCTGGCGACTTTCCGTTCTTCATCCCTCGAATTACTTTATCTACTTCTTCTTTCATTATATCTTAGACATTTACATCATTTTCTTCTGAGTCTTTATTTCCTAGCTTTCCTTCGGAGTAGTACAATTCTCTGTAGAAATTTTCAAATATTTTTATAATTTCTTCCTTATTTCGTGTTACGGTCCCGTCTGGTCTCTTAACTGCAATTATTTGCTTTTTCCCTATCATGAGCTGCTGTTTGGTTTTCTTCAGGCTCTTGTTCTCCTCGATTGTATTTCTAACAAGATTTTCGTTATATCTTCGTTCATCCTCTCTTATTCTGAGATTTTGGTCTCTCTTTTCTTTCTGGTGCCTGCTATTTCCTTGGCTATATATATATATACGAGGTCTGTCAGGAAAGTAATGAGACTGTGTTTGTAAAACATGTTTATTTACAATGCATTACAAAACCACAGGTCACCTTCGAAGTAGTTCCCCTGGGGGAGCTACACACCGACGCAGACGTTGCTCCCACTCACGGAAGCATTGCTGGAAGACCTCAAGTGACACCCTTCGAAGTTCCTGTGTCACGACCCTTTCAATGTTTTCTACAGACCCAAAATGATGACCACGAACAGCATTTTTGATTTTGGGGAATAGGAAGAAGTCACAGGGACTGAGATCTGGGGAATAGCGGGGTTGTGGCAAAACAGGAATGCCCTTATTCGGAAGATACTCATTAACAGAGAGAGCAGTGTGGCACGGCGCTTTGTCGTGATGGAGGATCCATGATTGGGACATGTCAGGACGGACACGAATGACCCGATTCCTTAGTCTTTCAAGGACCTGGATGTAAACGTGTTGATTCAATGTTTGTCCGTAAGGAACAAATTCCTTATGGATCACGCCTTGATGATCAAAGAAGCAAATCAACATGACCTTGATTTTTGATTTGCTTTTCCTGGCCTTCTTCGGTCGTGGTGAGCTGCTTGTGTGCCACTCAGCACTTTGTCTTTTGGATTCAGGGTCATACTCGAAACCCCATGTCTCATCACCTGTCACAACATGTTTGAAAATGTCTGGTTCAGTTTCGATGCGGTTGATGAGGTCACGACACACAGTCATGCGATGTTCCTTTTGTTCAATTGTCAAGTTCTTTGGCACCATTTTCGCACAAATTTTTCTCATTCCCAGATCTTGAGTTAGAATTTCGTACACTGCTTGGCGATTAATGTTCAATTCATCAGCAATCATCCTAACCGTTAAGCGCCGATCTGTTCTTACCAGATCCCTCATTCTGGCAACAGTTTAATCGTTTCGTGTCGTGCTTGGTCTTCCTGAACGTGCCTCATCTTCAACTTCCTCTCTACCGTCCATAAACGCCTTATGCCACCGAAACACTTGTGCACGGGACATTGTATGGTCCCCATACGCCTGTGTTAATTTTCTAAATGTTTCTGCTGCATTGTCCTTGAGTTTCACACAAAATTTGATGGCGTATCGTTGTTCCAGTTTTGTACTCGCCATCTCTCCGACAAGCAACACTAACACACCCTCACAAAATATGTTATAAACTCTCTTGTGTTCACCGTAGGTACTTCAAATTTTCACCTCTTGAAGCCAAAGGATGCCTCTATCAGCTCCACTGGTTTAATTGTCCTACTGTGTGTCGTTCCTGAAATAGAGAAACAGTCTCATTACTTTCCTGACAGACCTCGTATATGTGTGTGTGTGTGTTCAGGGAGAAATATAAAAACCGATATAGAGTTAAAATTGACCTGAAAGGACCAACCGTTTAGGCAGTATAGTACTTATATTGACTACTTGCTATTAGCACAAAAAATAAATATTTGGACAATATTTCGTTTCGACAATATTCCAAACGAAAAGAATTGCTATTGTAAAAATATAAACAAGACTTCTCTATATAGCACTTAGAAGACGCAAGTTTTCCTGTCTTCTGGTAATTCTACTAACCAAACTAGTCATATCCCGAGCCAGGCGACTCAAACATGCAGAGGAAAGAAAACCTCAGAAGAGGCCTACTAATTCTCATATTATAATTCTCAAAAGCACAGTCTGAAAAATCACACTGCTGTGGTTTACGCTGCTGCCACTTAGTACACGCAATCAAACGTAACAAGTGCGTAGAAAATTAACAAACCCGAGACAAACCCACAATTAAAGTATAGAAATTAATTATTTTAAAAATTGCAAAAGCTAGATATTCTCAAGAGAACAGACTCAATAATTTTACGAATTCCAATTCGTTACTTACAATGTACTGTTTCTCTTGTATTAATTAATAAATGACGTTCTTAAAGATATTAAATTTCTATTCCACTTTTCCTTTATTTTATAATTTTAATGAAATATATTTGTGTTCTCGCGGTGCGGAACGGGGCAGACAAGACATTTCGCGGCATAATAGTGTGCCAGTGAACACCCTTTGAGAATCATTACCATGATAAGTCGAGTTAATGTTGAACAGGCATCGCACAGGATTTCTCGGCGAACATATTGTGACTTCATGCAGAATTATTCTTGAGCATGAAAGGAAAAGAGTATATAGATACAAACTTCTTGACGGAAGACGAAGATAAACACCCGACATAAAACTTACTAGAAGTAAAAATAAAAACTCTTCTTAAAATCTTTCTCTCATTTTCGATTTTTTCTGAGATCGGCGCCAAATCAATTACTATAATAGACAATTAAAATTCATTAACTCACATCGCTTAGCGCGTTACAAGTAGTTGTTTTAGTTATAAATTGTGTTCCGAACTCCTCCAAAAAATCGAAATTGATAAAATAAAAGCATTTTCCAGTACATTTCAGTGTGTATTTGTGTCAGTTTTACTTGTCTTTTCTGAGAAGTTATTTAACGTTTCTGTGAGTTTATATTCTCAAACCCAGGGGGAAATCCCCCCTTCCGCCCTTTCTTATGCCGCCTGTACTAAAACGGTTGTTTCGCGTTGGCAGTGATTGCCAAAAAGCAACAAACAATTGATTCAACCAGGACTAATAGAAGTGTGGGGTGGGTCATGGTCCAACAAACCCCTACAACTTATGTGAGATGCTAGATGAATGACATACTGGGCCGCTTTTATTGTCGGGAGGTTTCTCAAGAAACGGAAACAGATTCCCCAGGTTCGAATTATAACTTTCAATTTACCATGCTTCCTTTGTGGAGGATGGAAAGTGAACAATTTCTCTCTCTCCCTCTACCGTAGCCATACCTTGCGTGGAGGGATGGGAGAGTGCCACAACAAAACAACGCAATAAAATAAAACTTGGAGCAAATGATCAAATGTGGGAGGAAAAAAATGTGTTGAACACTCACAGAAACATCTTATCTTGGAACACAAGTGCTTCTGCTATTTCACGCTTCATCCCTTATTCTAAAACAATGTTATTCACTTTCTATTGCATTGTGATGTCTCGTTTTGAGTAAAGGCAATGATGTCTCTCCCCTCGTTTTTTTCTTTGAAAAAGAAAATGCTATTCACCAACAATATAAGTTTCTCTTTTACACATAAGGGAAAGGGAGGAGTTCTTTGTCAATAGTAACTTTTGTTTTGCCACACGATTAAAAAAAATATTTCTGGCACCCATAAATTTTTAGGAAAGATTGCTAGCTATAACTGCTGTTGTGCTTGAGAAAGAGGGAGGTATCTATGCATGTGTACCTAAGCCCCTATTTTTGTCATTTTGTGCTGTTACGCAAATTTCAAGTTTCCTTCGACATTTTCATTTCCCTGAAGGGAGGATGCGGTTACAACTACGCTACAAAAGAAGAGTGGAAGAAGGAGGGAGTTGAAGAAAAGAGGAACCAGACCTTTTTTTTCAGTATCGGCTTTTAGCAAAGACCCAACAGAGTACAGACAGAAACCCACTGATGAAAAAAAAACTGGAGGTTCCTTTTCAACCTATTTTCTTACAAAATCGGACTCGGACTGTCCGAAATCGGACTTTCTGTTCGGACTCGGACTATCCGAAATCGGACTTTCCATTCGGACTCTGACTGTCCGGACATTTAATCGGACTCGGACTCTAAAATGTCCGGACTTCGGACAGTCCGAGTCCGACGAACAACCCTAGAAACCAACTTAGCTGTCGAACTGTCTCACGCCACGGATGCCTTAGCAAATAGACAAGAACTTGACGTCATATACCTAGACTTTCCCAAAGCATTTGAAACTGTCAATCACAAACTTCTTATACATATACTTGCTTACAGATTTAGTATACATGGACCCCTCCTTCAGCTTCTAACATTATATTTGTCTGACAGAGAACAACGTGTTGTCTTCTCTAGTAGCATATCCAAGTGGCTCCCCATGCTTTCAGGTGTCCTTCAAGGAAGTTCCTTAGGGCCAGTTTTACTTTCCCTTTTCATTGATGACTTATATGAACAGATAGATTATTCCTGCTCGGTACTTCTTTACGCTGATGACTGCAAAATTTTTAAGACAATTAAATCTAGAGAAGATACTTTCTTCCTTCAAGCCGCTATAGATTCTGTTGAAATGTGGTGCAATAATTGGTTACTGAAAGTCAATCCTTGCAAAACTGCTGCAATGCGTTTCTCACTGAAAACTCACAACACAAAATGTACGTACACATTAGCCTCAACTAATATACGATAGGTAGACCATTACAAAGACCTGGGTATCATATTTGATGAAAAGCTCAATTTTACTCCTCACATTGAATTCGTAACTTCTAAAGCACTCACTCAAACTTATTGGACTTCTCTACAGGTTTACCGATATTAAAGATTTCAGAGCCCTTCGGTCATGTTTTCTCACTTGTGTACTTTCTACTATTGAATACTGTTCATCTATCTGGTCTATGGCTTGTGAAACCAACTTATATAAAATACACAAAGTTCAAAATTTCTTTATCCGCATTGTACAACACAGGGTACCCAACTTCTAACACAAATCTAACGTAGACATTTTGAATTTTCTTGACTAAAAAAACATAGACACACGAAGAAAACTAAGTGACTTAAAATTTCTTTATAAAATAAAGCAAGGCACACTCAGGACCAACGACCTTCTTCCACTTTTTAACCTAAGAGTACCCATAGCAAAATTCTCGTTCACAACATCATTTCTACCCCTCAAAACCGAGATTGTGTTTGGTCCAGCAATATCTTGTATATAGATTATCAAATTTTTACAATACTCTTCCTTTGCCACCAGATTTCTGCTTCAGTAAAAGTATATTTCTGAAGGCTTGTTATATGAATCTAGAATGAATGAATGAAAAAATGATATTATTTCCTATTGCATAAGTCTTTGTTGTTATATTATTTTTATTATTGTTGTTATTGTTGTTACAAGAACGGTGTAAAATGGCGTTTGCTGTATCCGTGCTAACTTCTAATAAATAAATATGTCTTGAATGGAACAGGTTCTCGACCGGTTTCTGAGAATTCCTGGGAAAAACGGCTAATTCTGTAGAGTTTGTGTTCTTCCTCAAGGTTTCCATAGTAAGAGGTTGGACGTGCTGAGTGGAGGGAGATTACCCCCCTCTCAGACTTCCCATGGAAGTGATTATTCTAGCAAGATGCAATATATTATTTCCCCTTTCCTAACGTGTATTGTCGTATGTATTCACTCATCTTATATATCTTCTGTATTTTTTGGCACTATTGATCACATAAAGCAGATTTGTGAAGTACTGTAACAAAATCAGCTTTACTTACAGCTGTAAAATAAAATCTCTCATCTTACAACAAACTTGCTGCATACATTATAGTTCGGTAATATTTATTCCAGAGAAAATATTTACAAGTATAATATTTACATTGCACTGTGAATATTAACGAGCAATCTTCCTAAACAGTTAAACAATCTTCATTCGGAAAATGTTATACTCTACTCCAGGGGTCTCCAATCTTTTTTGGCACCGGACAAAATTGGCTAAGCAGGAAAAACGCGACGACCGCATTATAAAGAATCAACTCAAGAGTAATATAAAAATTTTCATATAGTAATTATATTGCAAATTGTATTAGTAGCAACAAATACAATACAAAATAGTGCGTATCCCAAGTAGCAAATTCTTGTTCGAAGCGTTGGTCATAGCGTTAGCGATAACGTTGGCCTAAAAGCAAAATTCAACGTGGAGCAAACTATATGGTAATTTCAATGTGGATGTGGCCCAACGTTAGCTTAAAGGTATTTTTTTAGATGTATACAACCAAAATAGTACCAAATTACATAGTGAGGAAATTTACTGTTTCAGTAAACGGAATTAAGCATATTTTTACAATAGGTTTAGAACAAACTTGATCTTGATAACATCTTGTCTTTATTCAATACGTGCTTTACTCTCTCGTCTTCATTTATAGTTGAAAATTTTCCAAATTGTCTGCGGGTGGATACGATTACCTTGTGATATATTATCCGTTTTTTAGCCACTATGCTACGGAGCCACCCTTCAAATCAATTATGTAATTCATCAACTCAGACAAGGTGACCTACGGCGCAACGCTGGATAATCTTATTGTCCCTACTTGCGCGCTAAATAAACAATGTTACGGCAAGACGCACTTTTAGATATTATTGCTTTTTATCTCTGTTACACTATGAATGTACACATAGTGTAACAGAATGTGTATGAATGTGTACAAATACCTGCTACTGGAAAATATGTAATTACAAATTCACAAGGTAATACATAAATTCACTGCATATAGTAATTTTATATAAATTATAGCAAATATACAATGGGGCTTTTTACATAACATTTTCTGTACGTGCATCTGTCAATGGCGCGAATGTTGTAATGACACTTGTACAAATGTTATTTTATATTTGCCTCGACTTAAAGCAAAATTATACCATCTGCGTGTTGGTTTTTGTTTATAGAAACAAGCATTGGGCCAATGTATTTTTAACTTGTTATTTATGGTTGGTCTTACGTTATGTTTATCCCCACGACCTGTTCACACGCTATTCGTTACGTTGACTCTTCGTTAGTTTTTCCACATTGGGCCAAATATTGGCCTATCTGGTGCCTTGTGGTTGGGCTCTTGCTGGAAATCCAACCCACCATAAAGTAGCATTGCCGATATATTATTATCAGCTTATCCCATAAGTAATGTCGGCCGTGACGAAAAGGTCGATAACTTACCTGCAACACTACCGTTAGTCAGGAAAGTAGTCTCCATAGGACTCCATAACACTCTGCCATCTGTCAACCAGTTGTTGAATCCCCCGCTGAAAAAAGTTGCCGATTTTGGAGGCAAAGAATTGGGTCACTATTCGTCGCACGTCATCCTCATTTTGCAGTGTTTTCTCGGAAATGTGGTTTTGAAGGCTGGAAAAAAAAGAACAGTAGTCTGTAGGTGAAAAATCTGGTGAAAACGCCGGGTGAGCGGAGTTTCTCCCACCCACATTCCTCGATCTTAGCATAGGTCCTTCTTGCCCTGTATGGTAGCGCGTCATCAGCGTTGATGATCACACCTTTCCGATTAACCTGAGTACGACGTTTCTCCAACAATGCAGTCCGTAGGTGTTCAAGCTGCTGACAGTAGACATCTGCGTTGATGGTCTGGTTACGTAGCAAGAGCTCAAAATGGATTATCCCACGAATATCCAAACATCACTTTGCAAGGGTGGAGATCCTGTTTTGGCACAGTTGGATTTGCCTCCACCGCTGCTCGCAGGGCATCGTTGTCCAGTAGCACAAGTCTCCCTTCTCGTGGTTTATCGGCGAGTCTGGTGTCCCCAGGCCGAAACCTCTGGAACAAACCTTTAGGAGTAATTCTTCACGTAGTTCCACTAGTTTGTTTCCCAATAGAAAACGAAGTCGATAATCAAAGTTAGCTTTTAAATGATTAGATCCAGGATGAGTATTTACATAACAATTAAATATTTCATCTATATTCTTTGGATTTAATAATACACGATAAAGACTATTATTCAAAAGCTGAAGACGGTTCTCTTCTCTTACTCGTTGACAAAAGTGACATCTGTACGGAGTAAGTCGGAACTATGGTGTACTCCAGCTATGAACGGATCACTCCTTTGCAAGCAGCGAGCGGAAGAATTGCGCCACCTAATGTAATCCCAAACCAAATCTTGATTGATATTTAAGAATCACATTCCCATTACAAAATAAATCCATTTATAAATATGTGGAAAGCATGCATGTTTTCTGTACTTATACGATACTGTATGACACATTATAGTAAATTCAACGTTAATTTGAGCGATTTTGTGAAAGTTGACGAACCAACCACACTCCACAGCATATTATGTGTACATATTTTTAATCTGTGGTCAGTATGTTCCGCGTTTGTTTAACAATATTAAATATCCACGTCTTCATTCAGTGCTGATTTGATACAGAAATGGAAAGAATTGAAAATATTTACGCTCAAAAATTCTTACTGTAGACCCTATCGAGGAAGTTCAAACACGTTGCCAAATTTAATTTGCTGAGAACACACTTCACCTATCTCGACTTCGGTGTCGGAAATACGTGTCGGTAGATGAGGAGAAGGTTTGACAGCTTTGAGGAAATAGGAAGGAGATGGATGACATGCTGAACTGCTGATACACAAGCACGTATTTAGTCAACTCCCGCATTGTAAAGGAAAATAGGTACCTGACCGCCTCGCCTTGCGTTTACTTAGGACATGTCTAATTTCTTATCGTTCTTTCGCATTCTAGAAAAACTTTTTTTTTCATTTTTAATCTACACGAATATGTTTTCAAGTGAATCTTAGACGTAGGAAGCTCCTATTGTGATCTCTACCTCCACCCTATCAGGCCTCATTATCGTTTTTTTTGCCTTATCTGATAAAATACTCCGCTTTCAAATAATAATAATAATAATAATAATAAACAAGTGAGGCGGAGGGCTGTGCATATGCTACCGCCAGGCTTCAGCAGCGAGCATCCTATTTGGATGATCAATGTTCCGTTGGAAAAATTACGGCGAGCCTTTCCAAAGACACATCAACCAGCCTCCTACTTTCCTAGCCCTAGTATTTCCTGATATAAAAATTGTCCCCTCCCTAATCTCGGTACCCACCCATGAGATCTGAATTTTCTATATGGTTTGAACTCATCTCACCGAGACCTTTCCAACAATACCTGAACCACCTTCATAGCGCTAGTAGTTCCTAAGTTATATATTGCTCCTCCATCTACGGACCCTCACTGTAATATGTATTATCTATACGGGTTTGAACTAGTCTGGTCGAGACATTTCCAACAACACCTCAACGGATTATCCTAGCACTGGTAGTCCCTGAACTGAAACTTGTTGACAGACGAACGGAGAGAGCGGTTATACAAGGCTCCACAACACCTGTAGCCTAAAAACGAAATAACGCAAAAATTCTGGCGTATATTTCAACAAACATTTCAACAAAGATTCTAATAAAAATCAAAGTTCAAGATACGGAGAAAAAAAGAGGGAGAGAAACAGAAAACTATGTTTGCTGAAAGAAACCACCACTAGATTTTGAAGTAAACTCTTGTTAACTGATATCAGAAAACAGAAGGAAAAACGTTTTTCAACCTATCGGCAGTGCTCAAGTGATATATATATATATATATATATATATATATACATACCCCTCCCCCTTTTTGTCCCCACATATCACGGTCTGCTGCCATGTAGCTCCTGAAAAACGCTTGATTTCGTCTACCCATCTTGCATTTGGACGTCGTCTCGCTCGTCTCTTTTCTCTAGGAATCCAATGTAGTATATTTGTCGTCTACCTTCCATCTGTTCGTCTAGCTATGTGACCGGCCCATCTTCTTCGCAGTCTTGATTGTATCTTCTACCTTTTTTGTGCGCGAATAAATTCATTTGTCTTGCTGTCCCTCCTGGTTATTGCTAACATACATCTCTCCATTGTTCTTTGTGTGACTCAATTTTTGAGTCGTTTCCGCATTCAGTGCCCAAGTTTCACAGCCGTACATCATTACAGGTAAGTTATATTGATTATAAACTTTACGCTTCAGACTCATTGGTAGTTTGCTTTTGAAAATAAAGTATAGTCTTCTAAACCAACTCCATGCCATTATACATCGTCTGTTTATTTCGTAAGTCAACTTCGCATTTGAAGTTTTGAGCTGGCCCATGTAAACATACTCATCAACTATGCATATTGTCTCTCCGTTAATCTTTATTACCTCCTTTGCAGCATGCTGATTGTATATGACTTTTTGTTTTATTTAAATCCATATTAAGGCCTGTTTTCGAACTATCATTACTCAGCTCTTCCATTCTGGTTTGTAGTTCTTCTAAACTAAGTAAACAGAACTATATCGTCAGCGAATCGTAGGTGATGAAGATATTCGTCATTGATCTTTATTTCAACTTCATCCCAGTTTAAATTTTGGAACATACTTTCCAGAACAGTTGGAAACAGTTTTGGAGAAATTGTATCTCCTTGCCTTACCCCTTTTCTAACTTTAAATTTTTCACTTTCTTGATGTAGTCTAATGACAAATGTAGCAGTCGAATAAATGTTTCGCAGTAGCTTGATGTATGCATTTTCGATACTTTGATGTTCAAGAGATTTAAGTACTGCTGACAACGAGACCGAATCGAAAGTTTTTTCGAAATCTATGAACGCTCGACATAGTGGAAGTTCATATTCATTAGCCCGTTCCATAACTTAATTCAATGTTTGTATGTGGTCCATTGTGCTAAATCCACGACGAAATCCTCCTTGTTCCCTTCCCTGGTTAAAATCTAAGTCTCGTTCAATACGATTCAAAATATCTTTGGTGAACATTTTGTGTAGAACTGACAGTAGACTAATTGATCTCTAGTTTTCGACGCGTTCTTTGTCCCCTTTATTGTAAAACAAAATGATAAAATCATTATTCCAACTTGACGGTACTTCTCTCTTGCTAAGGCACATTGAGAATAATTTCGCAAGTTCCTCTTTCACGTTTTCACCTCCCCATTTAAACATCTCTGCTGTGAGTCCATCTTCTCCTGGCGATTTTCCATTCTTTATCCCTCAAAGTACTTTATCCAATTCTTCCTTCATTACGTCTGGAACATCTACATCATTTTCTTCTGAGTCTTCATTTCTTCTTCGGAGTAGTACATTTCTCTGTAGAAATTTTCAAATATTTTTATAATATCTTCTTTATTTCGTGTTTCGGTCCCGTCTGGTCTCATAACTTGAATTATTTATTTTTTGCCTATCATGAGCTGCTGTTTGGTTTTCTGCAGGCTCCTGGTTTCCTCGACTGTATTTCTAACAAGATTTTCGTTATATCGTCGTACATTCTCTCTTATTTTCTTCCTTTCTCTTCTTTTATTTCCCTTCTTTTCTTCATCAAGAGTTTAGTTTCTTCTGAGATTTTGCTCTCTTTTTATTTTTTGGGGAGCCTGCTATTTCCTTGGTTGTCTCTGTTACTATCTCAGTCAGTATTTTATTTCTGCTATTAATGTCTTCTTTATCTTCTAACTCTTCCAAGGCGCTGAATCGGTTGTTTAGTTCTATCTCGAATGTCTGTCTGTGTCTTCCTAGATTTTCCAGATCTAAGAGTGGAGGTTTTCCACTGATAAGCTTCTTTCTCTCAAGTCTAGTATATAGTTTCAGCTTAGATCTTACATCTTACCATCCTATGAACACTTGAAATTTTGAAACTGTTCAGAACAGATACGTCTTGGAGAATTTCCCTTTTGTTCGATAAAACGTAGTCTATTTCGTTTTTAGTCCCATTTGGGCCTTTCCATGTCCACTTCCTCTGGGGCGGTTTCTTGAAAAAATGTATAGGAAATGCGCAGTCTGTTGACTTCTGAACATCAATTCGGCGAAAGTTACTGCGAACAAACATCAAGTTACTGCGAAACATTTACTCGACTGCTACATCTGTCATTAGACTACATCAAGAAAGTAAAACATTTAAAGTTGGAAAAGGGGTGTAAGGCAAGGAGATTCAATTTCTCCTTTCTATACAGCTATCCCCTATTTCTATACAGCTCTTAACATCTACTGTACATACAAAAGGGATACTTTTGAAAACCCCAGGATTTTTTTAACTTAGCCAAATCGCATTAAAAAAAACAAATCCGGGACAATCTGCGTTTTCATGGATGTAAGGTAATCAACCTGACACACATAAACAATGCGAGTGGAAAAATAACAATGGACCATGTATTGATAGTATAATATTGTCAAAGTTCAATGTTATTTCAACGTTTACAGTATAAATTAAGCAACTTCAAATAATCAAAACCAGACTGCAACTACATTTTTATTTGCCTACGCGCTGTCATTCAAGTGGACGTTATAACATGTGAATTTGATACTGTGAGCAAGAAGGGTTGCTGTATCGTCCCAGCGCTGCCATTGTATGTGTAAATTTGACACAAGTAAAATTTTCTATTGTAGATGACAGCAGGAGCAGGAGAACACGTTACTCTCAGTCTTCTAACCTGGTATCACGTGACCTTCACTGAACTTCACGTCATTCACCGAATCAGTGCTCTGAAAAGCTTTGCTATGCCTTTTCATTGATTGTCTCGAGCGCTGTTGTCACCCCCGCACATCAGCAAGATGGGAGGTAGTTTGCAGTTTGCACAAAAGAGAAACCTCTAAGAACAAATTCTAACAGAAGGAAAAGACTTTCACCGTTTCCACGGTTTGTGGATGGGATGAGATGAGACTCGAGAGGTCCAAGAACCTTGGTCGTTGGAGGAGATGTGTCACCAATTTTTAGTTGTCACCATCCGGGCCGCTGCCACTTTGTTTGCATTCGGCGCTAATGACAAATATTGTCTGGGTTAGTTCAAGATATTTCCTGGAAATTGAAACAAGAATTTTATGCTAGAATGAAGAAGGGACTGGGATGGATTGGTTATATAACTACATAAAGTCTATTCTTAACTCTATGAGAAACCACTACTCAACTTTTGCTTGAAAGCTAATTTGACAACATGAGTCTAGCGGGACAGAACATAAGGGAAAGAAAGAGGGAAAGAGTGTGTTCGTGTACTTGAGTGGGTATTGGAACGCATTACTCCCTGAATAATTGTTTCATGGGTGCGATTTATTTTTTAACTGATGTGAGTAAAAGAGTATAAAATTACTGACGATGGTTTCTCTTCTTCGGTCTACCTGGAGTCATGTATATGTATATAGTATGTACAGTGTTCGATTTGTAGCGGGGCATAACTGGAATTTCCCCCTCTCTGCAAATTCCACCCCAGGTTCTGTTTTCCTAAATGTACCCGATTCGTGTGGTTCCAATAACCTTGGTGTGGAATGCATCAGGAAAACAAGAGAGGCACAGTACTGACGCGACGAACAGCTGAGCAGCGTAGTAGGTCATCTGGAAGTTACGAACGCTAAACATGCATGACCTCCGCCTTTTTCTACGTGGCAAAGGACGTAATATTTTAATTGTGTTCAAACCCCTGAACTTATAACTAAATATATTTGGTACTTTTAAAAATGTGTGGATGACAGATCAAAAAACTGTGCCTCTTCTGCTGCAAACCAGTCAAGCCATTTTCGTACATTTTCGTAAGGTGTGAAGCGCTGGTCAGCAAGTGCGTGTCCCATGGATGCAAATAAGTGAAAATCGAAAGGCGCCAAGTCTGGTGAGTAAGCCGCAAGCGGAAGGATTTCCCAGCCAAACATCGCAATCATTTCCTTAACCGGTTTTGCTGTGTGGGAGGGTGCGTTATCGTGAAGCACAATCATTTTATATTGTCTTTGGTCACTTTCTGGTCGTTTTTCTCGCAAAGCTTGATGTAAATCGCTCATTTGTAGTCGGTAACGTTGGGCATTAACGGTTTCGCCAGGTTTCAGCAGTTCATAATAGATCACTCCCTTCTGAACCCACCAAACACAAAGCATTGTCTTCCGTCCATAGCGATTTGATCTTGCAGTCGATGTCGCCGGTTCTCCTGGAGTTACCCATGATCTTTTACACTTAGGATTCTCGAAATAGATCCACTTTTCGTCACGAGTCACAATTCGATGGAGAAATGATTTCCTTTTGTACCTGGTGAGCACAATTTCGCAAGTGGGTTTTCGATTTTCCTGCTGTCGTTCAGTCAATGCATGTGGAACCCATTTTCCCACCTTCTGAATCTTGCTCATGGTTTTAAATATTTGGAAACGGCTTCTCGTGTCACATTTAATTGATCCGCGAGTTGTTGTTGCGTTTGAGCGTTATCCTCATCCAACAATGCTTGCAATTCGCTGTCTGCAAACTTTTTCGGTGGTCTTCCACGTTCTTAGTTTCGCATGTCGAAATCGCCACTTTATTATTTTTAAAACAACTCATAAAACTGTGACTTACCAAGAGCATGATCACCGTAAGCTTCGACAAGCATGCGATGCGATTCTGGAATAGTTTTCTTCAAATGGTAACAAAAAATCAATGTTATCCGCAAATCGTAGTTTGTAGGTACAAATGGCGCCATGTTCAACGCTATTAAACACTACATTATGATATGAAACTTGTCTGGTTGTGAGTTACAAATCGTTATAAGCAGTCAAAACAAGCAAGTGGAGCCAATGACGCAGTTTTACGGTAACCACAGTGGCAGCTAACGCCGTCTGTGCACAAATTCCGGTTTCATATTTACACACCTGGTAAAAGCATTAAAATCACTTAAAACTCTGAAAAATAAACTCACTTCTCGAGGAATCTCACAAATTATACTATTAACTAATTCAAACTACAGGAACAAGACCAGTCACCCGGGTCAATTGGGTCAAGCTTAGATCATGGGTCACAGAGTCACAGTCACTTTAGTCATTTGGGTCAAGACCGGGTCCTCAGTCATTCGGGTCTAGACCAGGCAAAACCTGAGCAAATACGTATTACTTGACTCGTACTCTCCGAATTACTTGTAAGAGGTGCTGAACTAAATTTATTGTATTAGCATTTTCATATTTTCAAAACTTAGAATAGTTTGATTTTATAAACATTTGTAAAAGTTTTTACATGTGAGAAAAATAGTTATTTATTATTATTATTATTTTGAATTTTAGGACGACTGAAAGTGAATCAACTTCCCAGAATGATAATTATAATACCTATGTGATAGATCAGATATCAAATGAAAGAAATCAAAATTTGGTTGAAAGAAAAGAAGCATCCAACGAAAGAGAACATATAAAAAACAGCAAGGCAAACTAAATAAAAGTATTTCAATCTGTTACCTTTGGAACATTATATATTCCTTGCATGTACATAAGGCGAAGGTCGCGGGTTCGAATCCCGCCAGGGGCATGGATGTTTGTTGATCTTAACTATCAGTTCCTTCGAATTATAATCGTGACGGTCCGAAGTCGAAAGTTACTAGACTGACCATACAAAAATAAAGTGTACATTTTTTTT